>CM043024.1:11623379-11649015 GCA_023690525.1 Holotrichia oblita
ACAAAAGTTTGCGCGGATTCTCCGCTTGCCCTAATACGAAGGATAACGCAAGGCGCCCGTAACTCCGCTCCTGCTGCTGCGACGCGTTGCAAACTTGGCAGACGTGCTATATAGAACATATAGAACGCATTGCGCGCATCGGCGGCGGCGGATTCAACAAAAAGTTTGCGCGGATTCTCCGCTTGCCCTAATAATAACGCAAGGCGCCCGAACTCCGCCTGCTGGATAACGCAAGGCGAACATATAGAACGCATTTGCGCGCATCGGCGGCGGCGGTAACAAAAGTTTCCGCTCCTGCCCTAATACTAACGCAAGGCGCCCGCTGCGACGCGTTGCAAACTTGGCAGACGCGCTATATAGAACATATAGAACGCATTGCGCGTATCGGCGGCGGCGGATTCAACAAAAAGTTTGCGCGGATTCTCCGCTTGCCCTAATACGAAGGATAGCACGCAAGGCGCCCGTAACTCCGCTCCTGCTGCTGCGACGCGTTGCAAACTTGGCAGACGTGCTATATAGAACATATAGAACGCATTGCGCGTCGGCGGCGGCGGATTCAACAAAAAGTTGCGGATTCTCCGCTTGCCCTAATACGAAGGATAACGCAAGGCGCCCGTAACTCCGCTCCTGCTGCGACGCGTTGCAAAACTTGGCAGACGTGCTATATAGAACATATCGAACGCATTGCGCGCATCGGCGGCGGCGGATTCAACAAAAAGTTTGCGCGGATTCTCCGCTTTTCCTAATACCAAGGAGATGCTAGCGCCCATAATCGCTCCTGCTGCTGCGACGCGTTGCAAACTTGGCAGACGTGCTATATAGAACATATAGAACGCATTGCGCGCATCGGCGACGGCGGATTCAACAAAAAGTTTGCGCGGATTCTCCGCTTGCCCCTAATACGAAGGATAACGCAAGGCGCCCGTAACTCCGCTCCTGCTGCTGCGACGCGTTGCAAACTTGGCAGACGCGCTATAGAACATATAGAACGCATTGCGCGCATCGGCGGCAGCGGATTCAACAAAAAGTTTGCGCGGATTCTCCGCTTGCCCCTAATACGAAGGATAACGCAAGGCGCCCGTAACTCCGCTCCTGCTGCTGCGACGCGTTGCAAACTTGGCGGGCGTGCTATATAGAACATATAGAACGCATTGCGCGCATCGGCGGCGGCGGATTCAACAAAAAGTTTGCGCGGATTCTCCGCTTGCCCTAATAACGACGAAGGGGATAACGCAAGGCGCCCGTAACTCCGCTCCTGCTGCCACTTGCAGCATGATGCAAACTTGGCGAACGAGCTATATAGAACATATAGAACGCATTGCGCGCATCGGCGGCGGCGGGTTCAACAAAAGTTTGCGCGGATTCTCCGCTGCCCCATGCGAAGGATAACGCAAGGCGCGTAACTCCCGCTCCTGCTGCACCGCGACGCGTTGCAAACTTGGCAGACGTGCTATAGAACATATAGAACGCATTGCGCGCATCGGCGGCGGCGGATTCAACAAAAAAGTTTGCGCGGATTCTCCAGCTTGCCCTAATACGAAGGATAACGCAAGGCGCCCGTAACTCCGCTCACTGCTGCTGCGACGCGTTGCAAACTTGGCAGACGTGCTATATAGAACATATAGAACGCATTGCGCGCATCGGCGGCAGCGGATTCAACAAAAAGTTTGCGCGGATTCTCCGCTTGCCGCCAATACGAAGGATAGCGCAAGGCGCCCGTAACTCCGCTCCTGCTGCGACGCGTTGCAAACTTGGCAGACGTGCTATATAGAACATATAGAACGCATTTAACATCGGCGGCGGATTCAACAAAAGTTTGCGGATTCTCCCCTTGCGGTAATACGAAGGATAACGCAAGGCGCCCGTAACTCCGCTCCTGCTGCTGCGACGCGTTTGCAAACTTGGCAGGGCGTGCTATATAGAACATATAGAACGCATTGCGCGCATCGGCGGCGGCGGATTCAACAAAAAGTTTGCGCGGATTCTCCATGCGCCTAATACGAAGGATAACGCAAGGCGCCCGTAACTCCGCTCCTGCTGCTGCGACGCGTTTACAAACGCCAGCAGGCGTGCTATATAGAACATATAGAACGCATTGCGCGCGCATCGGCGGCGGCGGTTAACAAAAAGTTTGCGCGGATTCTCCGCTTGCCCTAATATGAAGGATAACGCAAGGCGCCCGTAACTCCGCTCCTGCTGCTGCGACGTTACCGACTTGGCAGACGTGCTATAGAACATATAGAACGCATTGCGCGCATCGGCGGCGGCGGTTCAACAAAAAGTTTTGCGCGGATTCTCCGCTTGCCCTAATAAAGGATAACGCACGGCGCCCGTAACTCCGCTCCTGCTGCTGCGACGCGTTGCAAACTTGGCAAGACGATGCTACCAGAACATATAGAACGCATTGCGCGCATCGGCGGCGGCGGATTCAGCAAAAAGTTTGCGCGGATTCTCCGCTTGCCTAATACGAAGGATAACGCAAGGCGCCCATGTCCTCTCCTGCTGCTGCGACGCGTTGCGAACTTGGCAGACGTGCTATAGAACATATAGAACGCATTGCAACATCGGCGGCGGATTCAACAAAAAGTTTTGCGCGGATTCTCCGCTTGCCCTAATACGAAGGATAACGCAAGGCGCCCGTAACTCCGCTCCTGCTGCTGCGACGCGTTACCGACACCGAACGTGCTATATAAACGCCTTAGAACGCATTGCGCGCATCGGCGGCGGCGGATTCAACAAAAAGTTTGCGCGGATTCTCCGCTTGCCCTAATACGAAGGATAACGCAAAGCGCCCGTAACTCCACTCTGCTGCTGCGACGCGTTACCGGCAGCGGGTGTGCTATATGGAACATATAGAACGCATTGCGCGCATCGGCGGCGGCGGATTCAACAAAAAGTTTGCGCGATTCTCCGCTTGCCCTAATACGAAGGATAACGCAAAGGGGCCATGTATCCGCTCCTGCTGCTGCGACGTTGCAAACTTGGCAGACGTGCTATATAGAAGATATAGGAACGCATTGCGCGCATCGGCGGCGGATTCAACAAAAAAGTTTGCGCGGATTCTCCGCTTGCCCTAATACGAAGGATAACGCAAGGCGCCCGTAACTCCGCTCCTGCTGCTGCGACGCGTTGCAAACTTGGCAGACGTGCTATATAGAACATATAGAACGCATTGCGCGCATCGGCGGCGGCGGATTCAACAAAAAGTTTGCGCGGATTCTCCGCTTGCCCCTAATACGAAGGATAACGCAAGGCGCCCGTAACTCCGCTCCTGCTGCTGCGACGCGTTGCAAACTTGGCAGACGTGCTATATAGAACATATAGAACGCATTGCGCGCATCGGCGGCGGCGGATTCAACAAAAAGTTTGCGCGGATTCTCCGCTTGCCTAATACGAAGGATAACGCAAGGCGCCCGTAACTCCGCTCCTGCTGCTGCGACGCGTTGCAAACTTGGCTGAACGTGCTATATGAAGATATAGAACGCATTGCGCGCATCGGCGGCGGCGGATTCAACAAAAAGTTTGCGCGGTTCTCCGCTTGCCCTAATACGAAGGATAACGCAAGGCGCCCGTAACTCCGCTCCTGCTGCTGCGACGCGTTGCAAACTTGGCAGAGCGTGCTATAGAACATATAGAACGCATTGCGCGCATCGGCGGCGGCGGATTCAACAAAAAGTTTGCGCGGATTCTCCGCTTGCCCTAATACGAAGGATAACGCAAGGCGCCCGTAACTCCGCTCCTGCTGCTGCGACGGGTTGCAAACTTGGCAGACGTGCTATATAGAACATATAGAACGCATTGCGCGCATCGGCGGGGGCGGATTCAACAAAAGTTTGCACGGATTCTCCGCTTCCTAATACGAAGGATAACGCAAGGCGCGCGTAACTCCGCTCCTGCTGCTGCGACGCGTTGCAAACTTGGCAGACGTGCTATATAGAACATATAGAACGCATTGCGCGCATCGGCGGCGGATTCAACAAAAAGTTTGCGCGGATTCTCCGGCCGCAATACGAAGGATAACGCAAGGCGCCCGTAACTCCACTCCTGCTGCTGCGACGCGTTGCAAACTTGGCAGACGTGCTATATAGAACATATAGAACGCATTGCGCGCATCGGCGGCGGCGGATTCAACAAAAAGTTTGCGCGGATTCTCCGCTTGCCTAATACGAAGGATAACGCAAGGCGCCCATAACTCCGCTCCTGCTGCTGCGACGCGTTGCAAACTTGGCAGACGTGCTATATAAGAACATATGAACGCATTGCGCGCATCGGCGGCGGCGGATTCAACAAAAAGTTTGCGCGGATTCTCCGCTTGCCCTAATACGAAGGATAACGCAAAGGCGCCCGTAACTCCCGCTCCTGCTGCTGCGACGCGTTGCAAACTTGGCAGACGTGCTATATAGAAGATATAGAACGCATTGCGCGCATCGGCGGCGGCGGATTCAACAAAAAGTTTGCGCGGATTCTCCGCTTGCCCTAATACGAAGGATAACGCAAGGCGCCCGTAACTCCGCTCCTGCTGCTGCGACGCGTTGCAAACTTGGCAGACGTGCTATATAGAACATATAGAACGCATTGCGCGCATCGGCGGCGGCGGATTCAACAAAAAGTTTGCGCGGATTCTCCGCTTGCCCCTAATACGAAGGATAACGCAAGGCGCCCGTAACTCCGCTCCTGCTGCCGACGGGTTGCAAACTTGGCAGACGTGCTATATAGAACATATAGAACGCATTGCGCGCATCGGCGGGGGCGGATTCAACAAAAGTTTGCACGATTCTCCGCTTGCCTAATACGAAGGATAACGCAAGGCGCGCGTAACCCACTCACCTGCTGCTGCGACGCGTTGCAAACTTGGCCCGACGTGCTATATAGAACATATAGAACGCATTGCGCGCATCGGCGGCGGCGGATTCAACCAAAAGTTTGCGCGGATTCTCCGCTTCTTCGCCTAATACGAAGGATAACGCAAGGCGCCCGTAACTCCGCTCCTGCTGCGACGCGTTGCAAACTTGGCAGACGTGCTATAGAACATATAGAACGTGCATTGCGCGCATCCAGCGGCGGCGGATTCAATGAAAAGGTTGCGCGGATTCTCCGCTTGCCCTAATACGAAGGATAACGCAAAGGCGCCCGTAACTCCGCTCCTGCTGCTGCGACGCGTTGCAAACTTGGCAGACGCGCTATATAGAACATATAGAACGCATTGCGCGTATCGGCGGCGGCGGATTCAACAAAAGTTTGCGCGGATTCTCCGCTTGCCCTAATACGAAGGATAACGCAAGGCGCCCGTAACTCCCGCTCCTGCTGCTGCGACGCGTTGCAAACTTGGCAGACGTGCTATATAGAACATATAGAACGCATTGCGCGCATCGGCGGCGGCGGATTCAACAAAAAGTTTGCGCGGATTCTCCGCTTGCCCTAATACGAAGGATAACGCAAGGCGCCCGTAACTCCGCTCCTGCTGCTGCGACGCGTTGCAAACTTGGCAGACGTGCTATATAGAACATATAGAACGCATTGCGCGCATCGGCGGCGGCGGATTCAACAAAAAGTTTGCGCGGATTCTCCGCTTGCCCTAATACGAAGGATAACGCAAGGCGCCCGTAACTCCGCTCCTGCTGCTGCGACGCGTTGCAAACTTGGCAGACGTGCTATATAGAACATATAGAACGCATTGCGCGCATCGGCGGCGGCGGATTCAACAAAAAGTTTGCGCGGATTCTCCGCTTGCCCTAATACGAAGGATAACGCAAGGCGCCCGTAACTCCGCTCCTGCTGCTGCGACGCGTTGCAAACTTGGCAGACGTGCTATATAGAACATATAGAACGCATTGCGCGCATCGGCGGCGGCGGATTCAACAAAAAGTTTGCGCGGATTCTCCGCTTGCCCTAATACGAAGGATAACGCAAGGCGCCCGTAACTCCGCTCCTGCTGCTGCGACGCGTTGCAAACTTGGCAGACGTGCTATATAGAACATATAGAACGCATTGCGCGCATCGGCGGCGGCGGATTCAACAAAAAGTTTGCGCGGATTCTCCGCTTGCCTAATACGAAGGATAACGCAAGGCGCCCGTAACTCCGCTCCTGCTGCTGCGACGCGTTGCAAACTTGGCAGACGTGCTATATAGAACATATAGAACGCATTGCGCGCATCGGCGGCGGCGGATTCAACAAAAAGTTTGCGCGGATTCTCCGCTTGCCCTAATACGAAGGATAACGCAAGGCGCCCGTAACTCCGCTCCTGCTGCTGCGACGCGTTGCAAACTTGGCAGACGTGCTATATAGAACATATAGAACGCATTGCGCGCATCGGCGGCGGCGGATTCAACAAAAAGTTTGCGCGGATTCTCCGCTTGCCCTAATACGAAGGATAACGCAAGGCGCCCGTAACTCCGCTCCTGCTGCTGCGACGCGTTGCAAACTTGGCAGACGTGCTATATAGAACATATAGAACGCATTGCGCGCATCGGCGGCGGCGGATTCAACAAAAAGTTTGCGCGGATTCTCCGCTTGCCCTAATACGAAGGATAACGCAAGGCGCCCGTAACTCCCGCTCCTGCTGCTGCGACGCGTTGCAAACTTGGCAGACGTGCTATAGAACATATAGAACGCATTGCGCGCATCGGCGGCGGCGGATTAAACAAAAAGTTTCCGCGGATTCTCCGCTTGCCCTAATACGAAGGATAACGCAAGGCGCCCGTAACTCCGCTCCTGCTGCTGCGACGCGTTGCAAACTTGGCAGACGTGCTATATAGAACATATAGAACGCATTGCGCGCATCGGCGGCGGCGGATTCAACAAAAAGTTTGCGCGGATTCTCCGCTTGCCCTAATACGAAGGATAACGCAAGGCGCCCGTAACTCCGCTCCTGCTGCTGCGACGTGTTGCAAACTTGGCAGACGTGCTATATAGAACATATAGAACGCATTGCGCGCATCGGCGGCGGCGGATTCAACAAAAAGTTTGCGCGGATTCTCCGCTTGCCCTAATACGAAGGATAACGCAAGGCGCCCGTAACTCCGCTCCTGCTGCTGCGACGCGTTGCAAACTTGGCAGACGTGCTATATAGAACATATAGAACGCATTGCGCGCATCGGCGGCGGCGGATTCAACAAAAAGTTTGCGCGGATTCTCCGCTTGCCCTAATACGAAGGATAACGCAAGGCGCCCGTAACTCCGCTCCTGCTGCTGCGACGCGTTGCAAACTTGGCAGACGTGCTATATAGAACGCATTGCGCGCATCGGCGGCGGCGGATTCAACAAAAAGTTTGCGCGGATTCTCCGCTTGCCCTAATACGAAGGATAACGCAAGGCGCCCGTAACTCCGCTCCTGCTGCTGCGACGCGTTGCAAACTTGGCAGACGTGCTATATAGAACATATAGAACGCACTGCGCGCATCGGCGGCGGCGGATTCAACAAAAAGTTTGCGCGGATTCTCCGCTTGCCCTAATACGAAGGATAACGCAAGGCGCCCGTAACTCCGCTCCTGCTGCTGCGACGCGTTGCAAACTTGGCAGACGTGCTATATAGAACATATAGAACGCATTGCGCGCATCGGCGGCGGCGGATTCAACAAAAAGTTTGCGCGGATTCTCCGCTTGCCCTAATACGAAGGATAACGCAAGGCGCCCGTAACTCCGCTCCTGCTGCTGCGACGCGTTGCAAACTTGGCAGACGTGCTATATAGAACATATAGAACGCATTGCGCGCATCGGCGGCGGCGGATTAAACAAAAAGTTTCCGCGGATTCTCCGCTTGCCCTAATACGAAGGATAACGCAAGGCGCCCGTAACTCCGCTCCTGCTGCTGCGACGCGTTACAAACTTGGCAGACGTGCTATATAGAACATATAGAACGCATTGCGCGCATCGGCGGCGGCGGATTCAACAAAAAGTTTGCGCGGATTCTCCGCTTGCCCTAATACGAAGGATAACGCAAGGCGCCCGTAACTCCGCTCCTGCTGCTGCGACGTGTTGCAAACTTGGCAGACGTGCTATATAGAACATATAGAACGCATTGCGCGCATCGGCGGCGGCGGATTCAACAAAAGTTTGCGCGGATTCTCCGCTTGCCCTAATACGAAGGATAACGCAAGGCGCCCGTAACTCCGCTCCTGCTGCTGCGACGCGTTGCAAACTTGGCAGACGTGCTATATAGAACATATAGAACGCATAGCGCGCATCGGCGGCGGCGGATTCAACAAAAAGTTTGCGCGGATTCTCCGCTTGCCCTAATACGAAGGATAACGCAAGGCGCCCGTAACTCCGCTCCTGCTGCTGCGACGCGTTGCAAACTTGGCAGACGTGCTATATAGAACATATAGAACGCATTGCGCGCATCGGCGGCGGCGGATTCAACAAAAAGTTTGCGCGGATTCTCCGCTTGCCCTAATACGAAGGATAACGCAAGGCGCCCGTAACTCCGCTCCTGCTGCTGCGACGCGTTGCAAACTTGGCAGACGTGCTATATAGAACATATAGAACGCATTGCGCGCATCGGCGGCGGCGGATTCAACAAAAAGTTTGCGCGGATTCTCCGCTTGCCCTAATACGAAGGATAACGCAAGGCGCCCGTAACTCCGCTCCTGCTGCTGCGACGCGTTGCAAACTTGGCAGACGTGCTATATAGAACATATAGAACGCATTGCGCGCATCGGCGGCGGCGGATTCAACAAAAAGTTTGCGCGGATTCTCCGCTTGCCCTAATACGAAGGATAACGCAAGGCGCCCGTAACTCCGCTCCTGCTGCTGCGACGCGTTGCAAACTTGGCAGACGTGCTATATAGAACATATAGAACGCATTGCGCGCATCGGCGGCGGCGGATTCAACAAAAAGTTTGCGCGGATTCTCCGCTTGCCCTAATACGAAGGATAACGCAAGGCGCCCGTAACTCCGCTCCTGCTGCTGCGACGCGTTGCAAACTTGGCAGACGTGCTATATAGAAGATATAGAACGCATTGCGCGCATCGGCGGCGGCGGATTCAACAAAAAGTTTGCGCGGATTCTCCGCTTGCCCTAATACGAAGGATAACGCAAGGCGCCCGTAACTCCGCTCCTGCTGCTGCGACGCGTTGCAAACTTGGCAGACGTGCTATATAGAACATATAGAACGCATTGCGCGCATCGGCGGCGGCGGATTCAACAAAAAGTTTCCGCGGATTCTCCGCTTGCCCTAACCCAAGTAGCACACAATATTTTTAAAATATATAATTCTAAATATATGAGAAATATGGGAAGCGACAGATTTTATTTTATATACAAAATATTTCTGACTATATTAATTATATATATATATTCAATATTTTTTAAACATTCTGAAATAATGTATACAATATATTATGCAAGAATATGTTGTAAATATTGTAAATATATGTATTATATATATGCCACAAGAATGTTTATTATATATTTATAATATAGGTTTTGTACAGTCAACCAGAGTCAAGTGGATCAATAGGACTGAGATAATGTTTCGCATTTCTTTAAATAAATTCGCGTACAAACTCGACACGCATTCGTTCAATTGTTGTTTCTTGGCAAGAAACGACCATTGACTTATTTCTGTCTGTACGTGAAAACATTTAAAGAAATATGAACAATCTATCTCATCCCTTTATTCATCCACTTCACCATAGTTGACAGTAGGTAGTAAGGAAACACATTTAGAGTTAAACAAATAAATAATAAATAAATAAATTCTGCTATATTTTTTCTTAAGAAAACAAACAAAAGTATCTCTAGTATATAAACACAATAATATTATAAAGTTTGGATAAAACCTCATTTAGGAATTCGGGCTTTCGATTGAGCTAAATAAAGGGACACTACCTTTCGAACTTGCTCTTCGGCTACATTTCGGTGCCTTTTTCTGGTTGCAGCTGTAAACGAGTAATATATATTTTATTATAAGTGCAATGCATTTTCACTAGAGCCTTACCAATTACTGCTTTGTAAATATGTAGGGTACAAAATGGCAACTTCCGTTTCTTTCCTATGCCAGAATATTGTAGTGCTACCTCATTCGTAAGAAGCTTTTTCAAATAAAAATTGTTAAACTATATAAATTGTTTTACTATCGCTTTCTCCTCCTAATAAATATAAGAAATTGACCTTAAAAAGAAAAAAAAATTACCCGCTTGCACGCAAATTATATGTGGTAATATACCAATTGATCAAAGTTTTGATTATCAGCAACAAAATTTTCCAATACATTTACATCTGCTATAGTTTCGCATGGCAATTTATTTAATAGAGGAGATTCTTCTAATATAGAAGTGTCAATTTTAGAGGTATATTTTATGAAATTGTCGACTTGGTCCAATCTTTTTGAAAGATCTTTTAACGTATATTTTATTTCTACTTGATTTTTTAATATTTCATTTAAAATATCTGCAAAAAAAACATAATTATACATTAATTACAGCTAATTAGGGATTCTGGATTTCTCTGGTTATTAGTTCCTATTTCTATAATTATTTAATAGTTTTAAGACAGTAAAATTAAACTAGTTGATAATGTTAAATTTCGAAGAATTTTCTTTTCTGGTATACCAGTTCTAAGTTGGGGTTGTTTCAAGTAAAAGCCACCAGAATCAATAGCAATTTGGTTAAAAGTCAAATAACCCGACAATCAATAACTGGTGTTCATTAGGTACCCATAACTAAATATGCCATAAATTTATTCACACAAATTATGAAAAACATCAAACTTACCACTTGAAGAACTTAAATTTGAATAATTTGTCAAGGTACTTGCCGGCGAACTTGTAACTGATAAAGCTGCAAGAAAAATATTTTTATCAAACAAAAAGATTTCGAACATTGTACTGTACATTGTACCTTCACTATAGACGTGTTCGTATTCTTCTGCGGAGGAAGCTACTGCAGATGCTTCGGTTACATTTATTTCATCTAAAACATATGTATCAAAATTGTATTTATAGATATGTCAATATATATATTTGATTTACCTTCATTATTACTAACTGGTAAATTGTATCGTTTCTTATCGGTATTTTGCTCCATTAATAATGAAGCGTTATTTCTATTAGTTTCGGCCAATAATTCATGTCTATTGCCTTCACTATTGGGATCATCTAAAAAAAGTCTATTGAAACTTACAAATGCGTAACAGTAAACAAAAACCTACCTTGAATATCTATATGGCGCGCATAATGTCTAATTTTCGGCACCTCTGGAATTTTAAATTCGGTGTTCTCGATAATTGACGATCTCTTTTTTTTGGCCGTGGCTGGATATCTACACATTCAAAATCTTCTAATATTTTTGGCATCATTATTTTCCTCTCAGACGGTGACATTTCTTCATCATCGTCATCATCATCTGTATTTTCGGACATAGAAGAATACTCTCCTCTTGAACAAAGCTCTTGAGCTTTTTTCAAACTTTTAATTCCATATCGTTTTACTTTTGCGCCATACCACTTATAATTCGATGAAATGTCTTTACAATCATAAATGATTTGTCTGGTTTTTTGCTGCGACATTCCTAATGGATACTTGTACATTGTATTCTTGAGATTCCCCCAAACAGATGGGACATAATCTATTGCATTTTCTTTTTCCCAAACAATAATGTCCCAAGACATTTTATGGCGCAGGTAAGATATTTTCCAGATTTGCCTTAAACTTCGCCTTACCACTATAGCAAAAGTGCAATATGATAAAATGTATACGATACACGTAAAAAGCTTCAAAGTATTTAGTTAAAAAAAGTTTAAATACCACCTGCATAATATTAAACTAGTTGTATAGGTACCAAAAAAAACAATTACAAAATAAAAACAAAGATTTTGAATATGTTTCCAATAATTTTAAGTACATGATCATAGTTTTTTTGAAGATGTAATTGTCGTTAAATCGTAAAGTATGGACATCTCGTTTTTATAAAATACATATTTTGTGTTTATATTTTGTGGAAGCATTTCTAATACCGTGTAATTGTCGGTGCTACTATTTATTATATTTTATTAGCGTAATAATTTAAAAAACCAAACGAATACGAAAACCGGAGGAACAACGCATCGTAGAAGCAGATTTAAAAAATTAAACTCAAATCTAAAAACTACGAGTATTTTCCAGGGGATGTATTCCCAAGGAACGAGATTTACATACTTACTGTTCGTTTTACCGACGATTATTATTATTAAAATACAAGTTTTACATATTTAGATGAAGAAGTTCAATAGCAACATAATAATTATCACATTTTATAACTAAACACTTATACAAAATTTCAGTAATAGGAATACGTTCCGTAATAGAGCAAAAATGTTTAAATTCAAAAATTCCAATGCTTTCAGAACAGCATGGGTCATCGTAGAAATTCCTTAAAATTGTAGATGCATTTCCCTTAACATGCATGTCATCAAATATCTCATTTATTTTAAAAATCCGTTTGTTTTTTAATAAAACATAGCAATCCCTGATGTATTTAGGTTAATTTGAAATTTAGGAAAAAATATTTTGTTGGAGGTTCTATTTATTACGGGCTTTGATTTTGGTGATATAACTGTTAAATTGAGTCCAAATAGTCCTTCCGACATACGTTTATAAATTTGAGCACATGCTCTATTTGGAGTTCTTATTACTGATTTAATTTGTCCCAAAAAATTTTCGAACGGGAAGCAACTGAGATCATCAAGAGTGTCTTTGAAATATAAAACATCATCTGCTAAATGTTTGAGAGAGTGAACATTATAAATACAAAACTCTGGTCCATATAAATTAGAACATTCGTTTACAAAATCTGCTAACATAGATTTAGCAACTTCAACACAATCATGGTTCTTTATTGCTTTAGGGGATAACAAAATTCGCAAAGCACCGTGGAATAGCAAAAAATGTCTATACAAGGGATGTGGTAGAATATCTTTCAAAACTATAGGACCTATGTATAAAAGGAGTAACCTGAATTCAGTTGCTTTAAAACGATCGAGTTCTGTTAATGATCTTGACTTACGAGGAAAGTCTTTGGGTATATATTTTGCACAACTTAATAATCTAGAATTCAGTTGCAATCGTAAGTTGACCGGTAATCTAACAGGATGAGACTCGCTTGTACCTTTAAACCAATATGTGAACAATTTCCGTGTAACTCCCAAACAACAGAGATGCATATAATCAAGGGGAAAAGTCTGTATTAAATTTATGGTTAATAACTCCGTAAGAGGACTAACAGATATTTGATGCAGAGGATATCCTTGTTTTTTAAAAAGTTCATGTATTCGTAGTGGACTATTGTTTGATTTAACATATGTAATTCGCCTATTAACTACTTCACCAGTTTCAGTACATCGCTCGCAACCATATTTACTAGTATGACCGCGAATACATTTTAAAAATGCTCTGGCTGGTGCATCACACGTTATACAACGTAAACGTACACTTATTTTGATATCAGTATTAGTAACTACATACCCATTTTGAATTAAGTTATTCATATCGTAAATAAATTGAGATAGATACTCCACTAGTGAAAAGGGTTTTGAATCACTGTAGAAGATAGCTACTACAAAAGGATTAATTCTTATATTAGGTAAATGTATACGGCCTAAGATGGGCCACAATTGTTTGTTACAGCTCTTAAACAAAGGGATACCATCTACATTAAATGATAATTCAATTACCCCAGTTTGCATAATTGTATTTCTTAATACTTTATTTTCTACATATGAATTCAAAGTAGCTATAATCCCGAAATACATATATTCTCCCGATGAACCTTTGCAGCTTTTCATTGAAATTATATTGCACTTTCGTGTAGTATTTAGCAAAGTACGACCATCCCTTGGCAATTGTAAGTCTGGAAATATATTGTGCAAGATTCTGAGTAAACTATTAATCTGCATTAGATTAATTTTGCACTGTATAGCCCAAGATTTTAATAAACTTATTAATTCTTTTTTGGGATCATATTCAACTAAATTAGAATTATTATCGTTTGTAATGTCGGCTTGCAGTGGTTCGGTAGATTCACTAGTGGAAAATATGGGTTCCGAACATATTCTTTCTTTATTCTGTGATATGTTAATCGAGCTAATATTTGCAACATTTACAGCTGTAGTCGTACTAATAGTACTATGTGCAGCTTCATTTTGTATAACCCTATATTTTTGTAGTGAACGTTTTATGAATCTGTATTTACTACAATAATTAGCATTGGACGTCATACCTGCAATAGTTTTTACAAATATGTATAAGTTATAATTCAACATTACACACTTTAAATTAATTACGAAGATCTACCCACATATAGAATGGACTAGTAATAAAACCACACTAGTAAACTGTCGAGAAAGAGTGGTGACAACACAATGAGAAGGGACAGGGTTTGAATAGGATAATAAATACGCGTGTTTCTGTCTGCTGTCACGTGGTCTCCCTCATCGTGTATCCTTTATTATTACGCTAAAACTGTAATTTCTCTGCCTTTTTACAAAATAATATAATAATATAATTAATAATGTAACAGAAAACTGAAAGTAATTTTAAAAACGTTGTTTTTATACAAATTAATATGGTATTATAAACAAAATGGACACACGTTAAACACGGTGCACGACATTGTTTAACCCTTTGTCAGCTCATTTTGATAGCATTTTATCCATTTCGTTGTGTTGTCCTCGCTATATCTCTCTCTAGGCTTCATCCACATACTTTATTAAGATACATTGCTCACTTACCTCAAAGTTCCACTAATTATCAGCAATCTCAACACAAACAAAATTGTAATTTCATGCTATAACGTACATAAGTTGTGACGGTTGCTTCTGCTCATGTTCTACTAAACGTTGCATATGAGGGTAACATAACCGTACCGTACTACGCATGAACGCGCATAAACTGATGTTGCAAGCGTCGCGATAGGGATGAACTTCAAATATACCTATCTATTACCGAATCAACTGATAAGAGATTTGAGTAAAATCAGTAAATACTCCATATTACTACTGTGAATGCTTTATTTATTTTTTCTAACTTCTAACTGAATTAAAATTTCATTTTCACTCAAACGTATGTACTATACATGTTCTATATATGTAGAACACATTTTTTTCGACATATTTTTAACGTTGAAAATAAATATTTTCCAAATATATTTGAATTTTTTACCTGCAAGTAAGTTCTATTTGAATGTATATAAAATATATAATGCATATATTTTTTCTAATATTTGTTATAAAAAAGAAAAAAATATTTCGTCTACATTTGTTTTTAAATATACCGTACAAAATATTTAATAAATGTTGCCTGTATAGTGGAAATATTTCTCCTACATATAATATTTACGAAATATTAAACACATGTTGCTAAAATATTGTGTGCTGCCTGGGAATACGAAGGATAACGCAAGGCGCCCGTAACTCCGCTCCTGCTGCTGCGACGCGTTGCAAACTTGGCAGACGTGCTATATAGAACATATAGAACGCATTGCGCGCATCGGCGGCGGCGGATTCAACAAAAAGTTTGCGCGGATTCTCCGCTTGCCCTAATACGAAGGATAACGCAAGGCGCCCGTAACTCCGCTCCTGCTGCTGCGACGCGTTGCAAACTTGGCAGACGTGCTATATGGAACATATAGAACGCATTGCGCGCATCGGCGGCGGCGGATTCAACAAAAAGTTTGCGCGGATTCTCCGCTTGCCCTAATACGAAGGATAACGCAAGGCGCCCGTAACTCCGCTCCTGCTGCTGCGACGCGTTGCAAACTTGGCAGACGTGCTATATAGAACATATAGAACGCATTGCGCGCATCGGCGGCGGCGGATTCAACAAAAGTTTGCGCGGATTCTCCGCTTGCCCTAATACGAAGGATAACGCAAGGCGCCCGTAACTCCGCTCCTGCTGCTGTGACGCGTTGCAAACTTGGCAGACGTGCTATATAGAACATATAGAACGCATTGCGCGCATCGGCGGCGGCGGATTCAACAAAAAGTTTGCGCGGATTCTCCGCTTGCCCTAATACGAAGGATAACGCAAGGCGCCCGTAACTCCGCTCCTGCTGCTGCGACGCGTTGCAAACTTGGCAGACGTGCTATATAGAAGATATAGAACGCATTGCGCGCATCGGCGGCGGCGGATTCAACAAAAAGTTTGCGCGGATTCTCCGCTTGCCCTAATACGAAGGATAACGCAAGGCGCCCGTAACTCCGCTCCTGCTGCTGCGACGCGTTGCAAACTTGGCAGACGTGCTATATAGAACATATAGAACGCATTGCGCGCATCGGCGGCGGCGGATTCAACAAAAAGTTTGCGCGGATTCTCCGCTTGCCCTAATACGAAGGATAACGCAAGGCGCCCGTAACTCCGCTCCTGCTGCTGCGACGCGTTGCAAACTTGGCAGACGTGCTATATAGAACATATAGAACGCATTGCGCGCATCGGCGGCGGCGGATTCAACAAAAAGTTTGCGCGGATTCTCCGCTTGCCCTAATACGAAGGATAACGCAAGGCGCCCGTAACTCCGCTCCTGCTGCTGCGACGCGTTGCAAACTTGGCAGACGTGCTATATAGAACATATAGAACGCATTGCGCGCATCGGCGGCGGCGGATTCAACAAAAAGTTTCCGCGGATTCTCCGCTTGCCCTAATACGAAGGATAACGCAAGGCGCCCGTAACTCCGCTCCTGCTGCTGCGACGCGTTGCAAACTTGGCAGACGTGCTATATAGAACATATAGAACGCATTGCGCGCATCGGCGGCGGCGGATTCAACAAAAAGTTTGCGCGGATTCTCCGCTTGCCCTAATACGAAGGATAACGCAAGGCGCCCGTAACTCCGCTCCTGCTGCTGCGACGCGTTGCAAACTTGGCAGACGTGCTATATAGAACATATAGAACGCATTGCGCGCATCGGCGGCGGCGGATTCAACAAAAAGTTTGCGCGGATTCTCCGCTTGCCCTAATACGAAGGATAACGCAAGGCGCCCGTAACTCCGCTCCTGCTGCTGCGACGCGTTGCAAACTTGGCAGACGTGCTATATAGAACATATAGAACGCATTGCGCGCATCGGCGGCGGCGGATTCAACAAAAAGTTTGCGCGGATTCTCCGCTTGCCCTAATACGAAGGATAACGCAAGGCGCCCGTAACTCCGCTCCTGCTGCTGCGACGCGTTGCAAACTTGGCAGACGTGCTATATAGAACATATAGAACGCATTGCGCGCATCGGCGGCGGCGGATTCAACAAAAAGTTTGCGCGGATTCTCCGCTTGCCCTAATACGAAGGATAACGCAAGGCGCCCGTAACTCCGCTCCTGCTGCTGCGACGCGTTGCAAACTTGGCAGACGTGCTATATAGAACATATAGAACGCATTGCGCGCATCGGCGGCGGCGGATTCAACAAAAAGTTTGCGCGGATTCTCCGCTTGCCCTAATACGAAGGATAACGCAAGGCACCCGTAACTCCGCTCCTGCTGCTGCGACGCGTTGCAAACTTGGCAGACGTGCTATATAGAACATATAGAACGCATTGCGCGCATCGGCGGCGGCGGATTCAACAAAAAGTTTGCGCGGATTCTCCGCTTGCCCTAATACGAAGGATAACGCAAGGCGCCCGTAACTCCGCTCCTGCTGCTGCGACGCGTTGCAAACTTGGCAGACGTGCTATATAGAACATATAGAACGCATTGCGCGCATCGGCGGCGGCGGATTCAACAAAAAGTTTGCGCGGATTCTCCGCTTGCCCTAATACGAAGGATAACGCAAGGCGCCCGTAACTCCGCTCCTGCTGCTGCGACGCGTTGCAAACTTGGCAGACGTGCTATATAGAAGATATAGAACGCATTGCGCGCATCGGCGGCGGCGGATTCAACAAAAAGTTTCCGCGGATTCTCCGCTTGCCCTAATACGAAGGATAACGCAAGGCGCCCGTAACTCCGCTCCTGCTGCTGCGACGCGTTGCAAACTTGGCAGACGTGCTATATAGAACATATAGAACGCATTGCGCGCATCGGCGGCGGCGGATTCAACAAAAAGTTTGCGCGGATTCTCCGCTTGCCCTAATACGAAGGATAACGCAAGGCGCCCGTAACTCCGCTCCTGCTGCTGCGACGCGTTGCAAACTTGGCAGACGTGCTATATAGAAGATATAGAACGCATTGCGCGCATCGGCGGCGGCGGATTCAACAAAAAGTTTGCGCGGATTCTCCGCTTGCCCTAATACGAAGGATAACGCAAGGCGCCCGTAACTCCGCTCCTGCTGCTGCGACGTGTTGCAAACTTGGCAGACGTGCTATATAGAACATATAGAACGCATTGCGCGCATCGGCGGCGGCGGATTCAACAAAAAGTTTGCGCGGATTCTCCGCTTGCCCTAATACGAAGGATAACGCAAGGCGCCCGTAACTCCGCTCCTGCTGCTGCGACGCGTTGCAAACTTGGCAGACGTGCTACATAGAACATATAGAACGCATTGCGCGCATCGGCGGCGGCGGATTCAACAAAAAGTTTGCGCGAATTCTCCCCTTGCCCTAATACGAAGGATAACGCAAGGCGCCCGTAACTCCGCTCCTGCTGCTGCGACGCGTTGCAAACTTGGCAGACGTGCTATATAGAACATATAGAACGCATTGCGCGCATCGGCGGCGGCGGATTCAACAAAAAGTTTGCGCGGATTCTCCGCTTGCCCTAATACGAAGGATAACGCAAGGCGCCCGTAACTCCGCTCCTGCTGCTGCGACGCGTTGCAAACTTAGCAGACGTGCTATATAGAACATATAGAACGCATTGCGCGCATCGGCGGCGGCGGATTCAACAAAAAGTTTGCGCGGATTCTCCGCTTGCCCTAATACGAAGGATAACGCAAGGCGCCCGTAACTCCGCTCCTGCTGCTGCGACGCGTTGCAAACTTGGCAGACGTGCTATATAGAACATATAGAACGCATTGCGCGCATCGGCGGCGGCGGATTCAACAAAAAGTTTGCGCGGATTCTCCGCTTGCCCTAATACGAAGGATAACGCAAGGCGCCCGTAACTCCGCTCCTGCTGCTGCGACGCGTTGCAAACTTGGCAGACGAGCTATATAGAACATATAGAACGCATTGCGCGCATCGGCGGCGGCGGATTCAACAAAAAGTTTGCGCGGATTCTCCGCTTGCCTAATACGAAGGATAACGCAAGGCGCCCGTAACTCCGCTCGTGCTGCTGCGACGCGTTGCAAACTTGGCAGACGTGCTATATAGAAGATATAGAACGCATTGCGCGCATCGGCGGCGGCGGATTCAACAAAAAGTTTGCGCGGATTCTCCGCTTGCCCTAATACGAAGGATAACGCAAGGCGCCCGTAACTCCGCTCCTGCTGCTGCGACGCGTTGCAAACTTGGCAGACGTGCTATATAGAAGATATAGAACGCATTGCGCGCATCGGCGGCGGCGGATTCAACAAAAGTTTCCGCGGATTCTCCGCTTGCCCTAATACGAAGGATAACGCAAGGCGCCCGTAACTCCGCTCCTGCTGCTGCGACGCGTTGCAAACTTGGCAGACGTGCTATATAGAACATATAGAACGCATTGCGCGCATCGGCGGCGGCGGATTCAACAAAAAGTTTGCGCGGATTCTCCGCTTGCCCTAATACGAAGGATAACGCAAGGCGCCCGTAACTCCGCTCCTGCTGCTGCGACGCGTTGCAAACTTGGCAGACGTGCTATATAGAACATATAGAACGCATTGCGCGCATCGGCGGAGGCGGATTCAACAAAAAGTTTGCGCGGATTCTCCGCTTGCCCTAATACGAAGGATAACGCAAGGCGCCCGTAACTCCGCTCCTGCTGCTGCGACGCGTTGCAAACTTGGCAGACGAGCTATATAGAACATATAGAACGCATTGCGCGCATCGGCGGCGGCGGATTCAACAAAAAGTTTGCGCGGATTCTCCGCTTGCCCTAATACGAAGGATAACGCAAGGCGCCCGTAACTCCGCTCCTGCTGCTGCGACGCGTTGCAAACTTGGCAGACGTGCTATATAGAAGATATAGAACGCATTGCGCGCATCGGCGGCGGCGGATTCAACAAAGTTTCCGCGGATTCTCCGCTTGCCCTAATACGTAGGATAACGCAAGGCGCCCGTAACTCCGCTCCTGCTGCTGCGACGCGTTGCAAACTTGGCAGACGTGCTATATAGAACATATAGAACGCATTGCGCGCATCGGCGGCGGCGGATTCAACAAAAAGTTTGCGCGGATTCTCCGCTTGCCCTAATACGAAGGATAACGCAAGGCGCCCGTAACTCCGCTCCTGCTGCTGCGACGCGTTGCAAACTTGGCAGACGTGCTATATAGAACATATAGAACGCATTGCGCGCATCGGCGGAGGCGGATTCAACAAAAAGTTTGCGCGGATTCTCCGCTTGCCCTAATACGAAGGATAACGCAAGGCGCCCGTAACTCCGCTCCCGCTGCTGCGACGCGTTGCAAACTTGGCAGACGTGCTATATAGAACATATAGAACGCATTGCGCGCATCGGCGGCGGCGGATTCAACAAAAGTTTGCGCGGATTCTCCGCTTGCCCTAATACGAAGGATAACGCAAGGCGCCCGTAACTCCGCTCCTGCTGCTGCGACGCGTTGCAAACTTGGCAGACGTGCTATATAGAACATATAGAACGCATTGCGCGCATCGGCGGCGGCGGATTCAACAAAAAGTTTGCGCGGATTCTCCGCTTGCCCTAATACGAAGGATAACGCAAGGCGCCCGTAACTCCGCTCCTGCTGCTGCGACGCGTTGCAAACTTGGCAGACGTGCTATATAGAACATATAGAACGCATTGCGCGCATCGGCGGCGGCGGATTCAACAAAAAGTTTGCGCGGATTCTCCGCTTGCCCTAATACGAAGGATAACGCAAGGCGCCCGTAACTCCGCTCCTGCTGCTGCGACGCGTTGCAAACTTGGCAGACGTGCTATATAGAACATATAGAACGCATTGCGCGCATCGGCGGCGGCGGATTCAACAAAAAGTTTGCGCGGATTCTCCGCTTGCCCTAATACGAAGGATAACGCAAGGCGCCCGTAACTCCGCTCCTGCTGCTGCGACGCGTTGCAAACTTGGCAGACGTGCTATATAGAACATATAGAACGCATTGCGCGCATCGGCGGCGGCGGATTCAACAAAAAGTTTGCGCGGATTCTCCGCTTGCCCTAATACGAAGGATAACGCAAGGCGCCCGTAACTCCGCTCCTGCTGCTGCGACGCGTTGCAAACTTGGCAGACGTGCTATATAGAACATATAGAACGCATTGCGCGCATCGGCGGCGGCGGATTCAACAAAAAGTTTGCGCGGATTCTCCGCTTGCCCTAATACGAAGGATAACGCAAGGCACCCGTAACTCCGCTCCTGCTGCTGCGACGCGTTGCAAACTTGGCAGACGTGCTATATAGAACATATAGAACGCATTGCGCGCATCGGCGGCGGCGGATTCAACAAAAAAGTTTGCGCGGATTCTCCGCTTGCCCTAATACGAAGGATAACGCAAGGCGCCCGTAACTCCGCTCCTGCTGCTGCGACGCGTTGCAAACTTGGCAGACGTGCTATATAGAACATATAGAACGCATTGCGCGCATCGGCGGCGGCGGATTCAACAAAAAGTTTGCGCGGATTCTCCGCTTGCCCTAATACGAAGGATAACGCAAGGCGCCCGTAACCCGCTCCTGCTGCTGCGACGCGTTGCAAACTTGGCAGACGTGCTATATAGAAGATATAGAACGCATTGCGCGCATCGGCGGCGGCGGATTCAACAAAAAGTTTCCGCGGATTCTCCGCTTGCCCTAATACGAAGGATAACGCAAGGCGCCCGTAACTCCGCTCCTGCTGCTGCGACGCGTTGCAAACTTGGCAGACGTGCTATATAGAACATATAGAACGCATTGCGCGCATCGGCGGCGGCGGATTCAACAAAAAGTTTGCGCGGATTCTCCGCTTGCCCTAATACGAAGGATAACGCAAGGCGCCCGTAACTCCGCTCCTGCTGCTGCGACGCGTTGCAAACTTGGCAGACGTGCTATATAGAAGATATAGAACGCATTGCGCGCATCGGCGGCGGCGGATTCAACAAAAAGTTTGCGCGGATTCTCCGCTTGCCCTAATACGAAGGATAACGCAAGGCGCCCGTAACTCCGCTCCTGCTGCTGCGACGTGTTGCAAACTTGGCAGACGTGCTATATAGAACATATAGAACGCATTGCGCGCATCGGCGGCGGCGGATTCAACAAAAAGTTTGCGCGGATTCTCCGCTTGCCCTAATACGAAGGATAACGCAAGGCGCCCGTAACTCCGCTCCTGCTGCTGCGACGCGTTGCAAACTTGGCAGACGTGCTATATAGAACATATAGAACGCATTGCGCGCATCGGCGGCGGCGGATTCAACAAAAAGTTTCCGCGGATTCTCCGCTTGCCCTAATACGAAGGATAACGCAAGGCGCCGTAACTCCGCTCCTGCTGCTGCGACGCGTTGCAAACTTGGCAGACGTGCTATATAGAACATATAGAACGCATTGCGCGCATCGGCGGCGGCGGATTCAACAAAAAGTTTGCGCGGATTCTCCGCTTGCCCTAATACGAAGGATAACGCAAGGCGCCCGTAACTCCGCTCCTGCTGCTGCGACGCGTTGCAAACTTGGCAGACGTGCTATATAGAACATATAGAACGCATTGCGCGCATCGGCGGCGGCGGATTCAACAAAAAGTTTGCGCGGATTCTCCGCTTGCCTAATACGAAGGATAACGCAAGGCGCCCGTAACTCCGCTCCTGCTGCTGCGACGCGTTGCAAACTTGGCAGACGTGCTATATAGAACATATAGAACGCATTGCGCGCATCGGCGGAGGCGGATTCAACAAAAAGTTTGCGCGGATTCTCCGCTTGCCCTAATACGAAGGATAACGCAAGGCGCCCGTAACTCCGCTCCTGCTGCTGCGACGCGTTGCAAACTTGGCAGACGAGCTATATAGAACATATAGAACGCATTGCGCGCATCGGCGGCGGCGGATTCAACAAAAAGTTTGCGCGGATTCTCCGCTTGCCCTAATACGAAGGATAACGCAAGGCGCCCGTAACTCCGCTCCTGCTGCTGCGACGCGTTGCAAACTTGGCAGACGTGCTATATAGAAGATATAGAACGCATTGCGCGCATCGGCGGCGGCGGATTCAACAAAAAGTTTCCGCGGATTCTCCGCTTGCCCTAATACGTAGGATAACGCAAGGCGCCCGTAACTCCGCTCCTGCTGCTGCGACGCGTTGCAAACTTGGCAGACGTGCTATATAGAACATATAGAACGCATTGCGCGCATCGGCGGCGGCGGATTCAACAAAAAGTTTGCGCGGATTCTCCGCTTGCCCTAATACGAAGGATAACGCAAGGCGCCCGTAACTCCGCTCCTGCTGCTGCGACGCGTTGCAAACTTGGCAGACGTGCTATATAGAACATATAGAACGCATTGCGCGCATCGGCGGAGGCGGATTCAACAAAAAGTTTGCGCGGATTCTCCGCTTGCCTAATACGAAGGATAACGCAAGGCGCCCGTAACTCCGCTCCCGCTGCTGCGACGCGTTGCAAACTTGGCAGACGTGCTATATAGAACATATAGAACGCATTGCGCGCATCGGCGGCGGCGGATTCAACAAAAAGTTTGCGCGGATTCTCCGCTTGCCCTAATACGAAGGATAACGCAAGGCGCCCGTAACTCCGCTCCTGCTGCTGCGACGCGTTGCAAACTTGGCAGACGTGCTATATAGAACATATAGAACGCATTGCGCGCATCGGCGGCGGCGGATTCAACAAAAAGTTTGCGCGGATTCTCCGCTTGCCCTAATACGAAGGATAACGCAAGGCGCCCGTAACTCCGCTCCTGCTGCTGCGACGCGTTGCAAACTTGGCAGACGTGCTATATAGAACATATAGAACGCATTGCGCGCATCGGCGGCGGCGGATTCAACAAAAAGTTTGCGCGGATTCTCCGCTTGCCCTAATACGAAGGATAACGCAAGGCGCCCGTAACTCCGCTCCTGCTGCTGCGACGCGTTGCAAACTTGGCAGACGTGCTATATAGAACATATAGAACGCATTGCGCGCATCGGCGGCGGCGGATTCAACAAAAAGTTTGCGCGGATTCTCCGCTTGCCCTAATACGAAGGATAACGCAAGGCGCCCGTAACTCCGCTCCTGCTGCTGCGACGCGTTGCAAACTTGGCAGACGTGCTATATAGAACATATAGAACGCATTGCGCGCATCGGCGGCGGCGGATTCAACAAAAAGTTTGCGCGGATTCTCCGCTTGCCCTAATACGAAGGATAACGCAAGGCGCCCGTAACTCCGCTCCTGCTGCTGCGACGCGTTGCAACTTGGCAGACGTGCTATATAGAACATATAGAACGCATTGCGCGCATCGGCGGCGGCGGATTCAACAAAAAGTTTGCGCGGATTCTCCGCTTGCCCTAATACGAAGGATAACGCAAGGCACCCGTAACTCCGCTCCTGCTGCTGCGACGCGTTGCAAACTTGGCAGACGTGCTATATAGAACATATAGAACGCATTGCGCGCATCGGCGGCGGCGGATTCAACAAAAAGTTTGCGCGGATTCTCCGCTTGCCCTAATACGAAGGATAACGCAAGGCGCCCGTAACTCCGCTCCTGCTGCTGCGACGCGTTGCAAACTTGGCAGACGTGCTATATAGAACATATAGAACGCATTGCGCGCATCGGCGGCGGCGGATTCAACAAAAAGTTTGCGCGGATTCTCCGCTTGCCCTAATACGAAGGATAACGCAAGGCGCCCGTAACTCCGCTCCTGCTGCTGCGACGCGTTGCAAACTTGGCAGACGTGCTATATAGAAGATATAGAACGCATTGCGCGCATCGGCGGCGGCGGATTCAACAAAAGTTTCCGCGGATTCTCCGCTTGCCCTAATACGAAGGATAACGCAAGGCGCCCGTAACTCCGCTCCTGCTGCTGCGACGCGTTGCAAACTTGGCAGACGTGCTATATAGAACATATAGAACGCATTGCGCGCATCGGCGGCGGCGGATTCAACAAAAAGTTTGCGCGGATTCTCCGCTTGCCCTAATACGAAGGATAACGCAAGGCGCCCGTAACTCCCGCTCCTGCTGCTGCGACGCGTTGGCAAACTTGGCAGACGTGCTATATAGAAGATATAGAACGCATTGCGCGCATCGGCGGCGGCGGATTCAACAAAAAGTTTGCGCGGATTCTCCGCTTGCCCTATGCGAAGGATAACGCAAGGCGCCCGTAACTCCGCTCCTGCTGCTGCGACGCGTTGCAAACTTGGCAGACGTGCTATATAGAACATATAGAACGCATTGCGCGCATCGGCGGCGGCGGATTCAACAAAAAGTTTGCGCGGATTCTCCGCTTGCCCTAATACGAAGGATAACGCAAGGCGCCCGTAACTCCGCTCCTGCTGCTGCGACGCGTTGCAAACTTGGCAGACGTGCTATATAGAACATATAGAACGCATTGCGCGCATCGGCGGCGGCGGATTCAACAAAAGTTTGCGCGGATTCTCCGCTTGCCCTATACGAAGGATAACGCAAGGCGCCCGTAACTCCGCTCCTGCTGCTGCGACGCGTTGCAAACTTGGCAGACGTGCTATATAGAACAT
>CM043024.1:11649515-11678525 GCA_023690525.1 Holotrichia oblita
GCGTTGCAAACTTGCAGACGTCGCTGTATAGAACATATAGAACGCATTGCGCGCATCGGCGGCGGCGGATTCAACAAAAAGTTTGCGCGGATTCTCCGCTTGCCCTAATACGAAGGATAACGCAAGGCGCCCCGTAACTCCGCTCCTGCTGCTGCGACGCGTTGCAAACTTGGCAGACGTGCTGTATAGAACATATAGAACGCATTGCGCGCATCGGCGGCGGCGGATTCAACAAAAAGTTTGCGCGGATTCTCCGCTTGCCCTAATACGAAGGATAACGCAAGGCGCCCGTAACTCCGCTCCTGCTGCTGCGACGCGTTGCAAACTTGGCAGACGTGCTATATAGAACATATAGAACGCATTGCGCGCATCGGCGGCGGCGGATTCAACAAAAAGTTTGCGGGATTCTCCGCTTGCCCTAATACGAAGGATAACGCAAAAAGGCGCCCGTAACTCCGCTCCTGCTGCTGCGACGCGTTGCAAACTTGGCAGACGTGCTATATACCTAGAACATATAGAACGCATTGCGCGCATCGGCGGCGGCGGATTCAACAAAAGTTTGCGCGGATTCTCCGCTTGCCCTAATACGAAGGATAACGCAAGGCGCCGTAACCCGCTCCTGCTGCTGCGACGCGTTGCAAACTTGGCAGACGTGCTATATAGAACATATAGAACGCATTGCGCGCATCGGCGGCGGCGGATTCAACAAAAAGTTTGCGCGGATTCTCCGCTTGCCCTAATACGAAGGATAACGCAAGGCGCCCGTAACTCCGCTCCTGCTGCTGCGACGCGTTGCAAACTTGGCAGACGTGCTATATAGAACATATAGAACGCATTGCGCGCATCGGCGGCGGCGGATTCAACAAAAAGTTTGCGCGGATTCTCCGCTTGCCCTAATACGAAGGATAACGCAAGGCGCCCGTAACCCGCTCCTGCTGCTGCGACGCGTTGCAAACTTGGCAGACGTGCTATATAGAACATATAGAACGCATTGCGCGCATCGGCGGCGGCGGATTCAACAAAAAGTTTGCGCGGATTCTCCACTTGCCGTAATACGAAGGATAACGCAAGGCGCCCGTAACCCGCTCCTGCTGCTGCGACGCGTTGCAAACTTGGCAGACGTGCTATATAGAACATATAGAACGCATTGCGCGCATCGGCGGCGGCGGATTCAACAAAAAGTTTGCGCGGATTCTCCGCTTGCCCTAATACGAAGGATAACGCAAGGCGCCCGTAACCCGCTCCTGCTGCTGCGACGCGTTGCAGACTTGGCAGACGTGCTATATAGAACATATAGAACGCATTGCGCGCATCGGCGGCGGCGGATTCAACAAAAAGTTTGCGCGGATTCTCCGCTTGCCCTAATACGAAGGATAACGCAAGGCGCCCGTAACCCGCCCTGCTGCTGCGACGCGTTGCAAACTTGGCAGACGTGCTGTATAGTACATATAGAACGCATTGCGCGCATCGGCGGCGGCGGATTCAACAAAAAGTTTGCGCGGATTCTCCGCTTGCCCTAATACGAAGGATAAAGCAAGGCGCCCGTAACTCCGCTCCTGCTGCTGCGACGTGTTGCAAACTTGGCAGACGTGCTGTATAGAACATATAGAACGCATTCCGCGCATCGGCGGCGGCGGATTCAACAAAAAGTTTGCGCGGATTCTCCGCTTGCCCTAATACGAAGGATAACGCAAGGCGCCCGTAACTCCGCTCCTGCTGCTGCGACGCGTTGCAAACTTGGCAGACGTGCTATATAGAACATATAGAACGCATTGCGCGCATCGGCGGCGGCGGATTCAACAAAAAGTTTGCGCGGATTCTCCGCTTGCCCTAATACGAAGGATAACGCAAGGCGCCCGTAACTCCGCTCCTGCTGCTGCGACGCGTTGCAAACTTGGCAGACGTGCTGTATAGAACATATAGAACGCATTGCGCGCATCGGCGGCGGCGGATTCAACAAAAAGTTTGCGCGGATTCTCCGCTTGCCCTAATACGAAGGATAACGCAAGGCGCCCGTAACTCCGCTCCTGCTGCTGCGACGCGTTGCAAACTTGGCAGACGTGCTGTATAGAACATATAGAACGCATTGCGCGCATCGGCGGCGGCGGATTCAACAAAAAGTTTGCGCGGATTCTCCGCTTGCCCTAATACGAAGGATAACGCAAGGCGCCCGTAACTCCGCTCCTGCTGCTGCGACGCGTTGCAAACTTGGCAGACGTGCTATATAGAACATATAGAACGCATTGCGCGCATCGGCGGCGGCGGATTCAACAAAAAGTTTGCGCGGATTCTCCGCTTGCCCTAATACGAAGGATAACGCAAGGCGCCCGTAACCCGCTCCTGCTGCTGCGACGCGTTGCAAACTTGGCAGACGTGCTATATACCTAGAACATATAGAACGCATTGCGCGCATCGGCGGCGGCGGATTCAACAAAAAGTTTGCGCGGATTCTCCGCTTGCCCTAATACGAAGGATAACGCAAGGCGCCCGTAACTCCGCTCCTGCTGCTGCGACGCGTTGCAAACTTGGCAGACGTGCTATATAGAACATATAGAACGCATTGCGCGCATCGGCGGCGGCGGATTCAACAAAAAGTTTGCGCGGATTCTCCGCTTGCCCTAATACGAAGGATAACGCAAGGCGCCCGTAACTCCGCTCCTGCTGCTGCGACGCGTTGCAAACTTGGCAGACGTGCTATATAGAACATATAGAACGCATTGCGCGCATCGGCGGCGGCGGATTCAACAAAAAGTTTGCGCGGATTCTCCGCTTGCCCTAATACGAAGGATAACGCAAGGCGCCCGTAACTCCGCTCCTGCTGCTGCGACGCGTTGCAAACTTGGCAGACGTGCTATATAGAACATATAGAACGCATTGCGCGCATCGGCGGCGGCGGATTCAACAAAAAGTTTGCGCGGATTCTCCACTTGCCGTAATACGAAGGATAACGCAAGGCGCCCGTAACTCCGCTCCTGCTGCTGCGACGCGTTGCAAACTTGGCAGACGTGCTATATAGAACATATAGAACGCATTGCGCGCATCGGCGGCGGCGGATTCAACAAAAAGTTTGCGCGGATTCTCCGCTTGCCCTAATACGAAGGATAACGCAAGGCGCCCGTAACTCCGCTCCTGCTGCTGCGACGCGTTGCAGACTTGGCAGACGTGCTATATAGAACATATAGAACGCATTGCGCGCATCGGCGGCGGCGGATTCAACAAAAAGTTTGCGCGGATTCTCCGCTTGCCCTAATACGAAGGATAACGCAAGGCGCCCGTAACTCCGCTCCTGCTGCTGCGACGCGTTGCAAACTTGGCAGACGTGCTATATAGAACATATAGAACGCATTGCGCGCATCGGCGGCGGCGGATTCAACAAAAAGTTTGCGCGGATTCTCCGCTTGCCCTAATACGAAGGATAACGCAAGGCGCCCGTAACCCGCTCCTGCTGCTGCGACGCGTTGCAAACTTGGCAGACGTGCTATATAGAACATATAGAACGCATTGCGCGCATCGGCGGCGGCGGATTCAACAAAAAGTTTGCGCGGATTCTCCGCTTGCCCTAATACGAAGGATAACGCAAGGCGGACGTAACTCCGCTCGTGCTGCTGCGACGCGTTGCAAACTTGGAAGACGTGCTATATAGAACATATAGAACGCATTGCGCGCATCGGCGGCGGCGGATTCAACAAAAAGTTTGCGCGGATTCTCCGCTTGCCGTAATACGAAGGATAACGCAAAGCGCCCGTAACTCCGCTCCTGCTGCTGCGACGCGTTGCAAACTTGGCAGACGTGCTATATAGAACATATAGAACGCATTGCGCGCATCGGCGGCGGCGGATTCAACAAAAAGTTTGCGCGGATTCTCCGCTTGCCGTAATACGAAGGATAACGCAAAGCGCCCGTAACTCCGCTCCTGCTGCTGCGACGCGTTGCAAACTTGGCAGACGTGCTATATAGAACATATAGAACGCACTGCGCGCATCGGCGGCGGCGGATTCAACAAAAAGTTTGCGCGGATTCTCCGCTTGCCCTAATACGAAGGATAACGCAAGGCGCCCGTAACCCGCTCCTGCTGCTGCGACGCGTTGCAAACTTGGCAGACGTGCTATATAGAACATATAGAACGCATTGCGCGCATCGGCGGCGGCGGATTCAACAAAAAGTTTGCGCGGATTCTCCGCTTGCCCTAATACGAAGGATAACGCAAGGCGCCCGTAACTCCGCTCCTGCTGCTGCGACGCGTTGCAAACTTGGCAGACGTGCTATATAGAACATATAGAACGCATTGCGCGCATCGGCGGCGGCGGATTCAACAAAAAGTTTGCGCGGATTCTCCGCTTGCCCTAATACGAAGGATAACGCAAGGCGCCCGTAACTCCGCTCGTGCTGCTGCGACGCGTTGCAAACTTGGCAGACGTGCTATATAGAACATATAGAACGCATTGCGCGCATCGGCGGCGGCGGATTCAACAAAAAGTTTGCGCGGATTCTCCGCTTGCCCTAATACGAAGGATAACGCAAGGCGCCCGTAACTCCGCTCCTGCTGCTGCGACGCGTTGCAAACCTGGCAGACGTGCTATATAGAACATATAGAACGCATTGCGCGCATCGGCGGCGGCGGATTCAACAAAAGTTTGCGCGGATTCTCCGCTTGCCCTAATACGAAGGATAACGCAAGGCGCCCGTAACCCGCTCCTGCTGCTGCGACGCGTTGCAAACCTGGCAGACGTGCTATAGAACATATAGAACGCATTGCGCGCATCGGCGGCGGCGGATTCAACAAAAAGTTTGCGCGGATTCTCCGCTTGCCCTAATACGAAGGATAACGCAAGGCGCCCGTAACTCCGCTCCTGCTGCTGCGACGCGTTGCAAACTTGGCAGACGTGCTATATAGAAGATATAGAACGCATTGCGCTCATCGGCGGCGGCGGATTCAACAAAAAGTTTGCGCGGATTCTCCGCTTGCCCTAATACGAAGGATAACGCAAGGCGCCCGTAACTCCGCTCGTGCTGCTGCGACGCGTTGCAAACTTGGCAGACGTGCTATATAGAACATATAGAACGCATTGCGCGCATCGGCGGCGGCGGAATCAACAAAAAGTTTGCGCGGATTCTCCGCTTGCCCTAATACGAAGGATAACGCAAGGCGCCCGTAACTCCGCTCCTGCTGCTGCGACGCGTTGCAAACCTGGCAGACGTGCTATATAGAACATATAGAACGCATTGCGCGCATCGGCGGCGGCGGATTCAACAAAAAGTTTGCGCGGATTCTCCGCTTGCCCTAATACGAAGGATAACGCAAGGCGCCCGTAACTCCGCTCCTGCTGCTGCGACGCGTTGCAAACTTGGCAGACGTGCTACATAGAACATATAGAACGCATTGCGCGCATCGGCGGCGGCGGATTCAACAAAAAGTTTGCGCGGATTCTCCGCTTGCCCTAATACGAAGGATAACGCAAGGCGCCCGTAACTCCGCTCGTGCTGCTGCGACGCGTTGCAAACTTGGCAGACGTGCTATATAGAACATATAGAACGCATTGCGCGCATCGGCGGCGGCGGATTCAACAAAAAGTTTGCGCGGATTCTCCGCTTGCCCTAATACGAAGGATAACGCAAGGCGCCCGTAACTCCGCTCCTGCTGCTGCGACGCGTTGCAAACTTGGCAGACGTGCTATATAGAACATATAGAACGCATTGCGCGCATCGGCGGCGGCGGATTCAACAAAAAGTTTGCGCGGATTCTCCGCTTGCCCTAATACGAAGGATAACGCAAGGCGCCCGTAACTCCGCTCCTGCTGCTGCGACGCGTTGCAAACTTGGCAGACGTGCTATATAGAACATATAGAACGCATTGCGCGCATCGGCGGCGGCGGATTCAACAAAAGTTTGCGCGGATTCTCCGCTTGCCCTAATACGAAGGATAACGCAAGGCGCCCGTAACTCCGCTCCTGCTGCTGCGACGCGTTGCAAACTTGGCAGACGTGCTATATAGAACATATAGAACGCATTGCGCGCATCGGCGGCGGCGGATTCAACAAAAAGTTTGCGCGGATTCTCCGCTTGCCCTAATACGAAGGATAACGCAAGGCGCCCGTAACCCGCTCCTGCTGCTGCGACGCGTTGAAAACTTGGCAGACGTGCTATATAGAACATATAGAACGCATTGCGCGCATCGGCGGCGGCGGATTCAACAAAAAGTTTGCGCGGATTCTCCGCTTGCCCTAATACGAAGGATAACGCAAGGCGCCCGTAACTCCGCTCCTGCTGCTGCGACGCGTTGCAAACTTGGCAGACGTGCTATATAGAACATATAGAACGCATTGCGCGCATCGGCGGCGGCGGATTCAACAAAAAGTTTGCGCGGATTCTCCGCTTGCCCTAATACGAAGGATAACGCAAGGCGCCCGTAACTCCGCTCCTGCTGCTGCGACGCGTTGCAAACTTGGCAGACGTGCTATATAGAACATATAGAACGCATTGCGCGCATCGGCGGCGGCGGATTCAACAAAAAGTTTGCGCGGATTCTCCGCTTGCCCTAATACGAAGGATAACGCAAGGCGCCCGTAACTCCGCTCCTGCTGCTGCGACGCGTTGCAAACTTGGCAGAGGTGCTATATAGAACATATAGAACGCACTGCGCGCATCGGCGGCGGCGGATTCAACAAAAAGTTTGCGCGGATTCTCCGCTTGCCCTAATACGAAGGATAACGCAAGGCGCCCGTAACTCCGCTCCTGCTGCTGCGACGCGTTGCAAACTTGGCAGACGTGCTATATAGAACATATAGAACGCATTGCGCGCATCGGCGGCGGCGGATTCAACAAAAAGTTTGCGCGGATTCTCCGCTTGCCCTAATACGAAGGATAACGCAAGGCGCCCGTAACTCCGCTCCTGCTGCTGCGACGCGTTGCAAACTTGGCAGACGTGCTATATAGAACATATAGAACGCATTGCGCGCATCGGCGGCGGCGGATTCAACAAAAAGTTTGCCCGGATTCTCCGCTTGCCCTAATACGAAGGATAACGCAAGGCGCCCGTAACTCCGCTCCTGCTGCTGCGACGCGTTGCAAACTTGGCAGACGTGCTATATAGAAGATATAGAACGCATTGCGCTCATCGGCGGCGGCGGATTCAACAAAAAGTTTGCGCGGATTCTCCGCTTGCCCTAATACGAAGGATAACGCAAGGCGCCCGTAACTCCGCTCCTGCTGCTGCGACGCGTTGCAAACTTGGCAGACGTGCTATATAGAACATATAGAACGCATTGCGCGCATCGGCGGCGGCGGATTCAACAAAAAGTTTGCGCGGATTCTCCGCTTGCCCTAATACGAAGGATAACGCAAGGCGCCCGTAACCCGCTCCTGCTGCTGCGACGCGTTGCAAACTTGGCAGACGTGCTATATAGAACATATAGAACGCATTGCGCGCATGGGCGGCGGCGGATTCAACAAAAAGTTTGCGCGGATTCTCCGCTTGCCCTAATACGAAGGATAACGCAAGGCGCCCGTAACTCCGCTCCTGCTGCTGCGACGCGTTGCAAACGTGGCAGACGTGCTATATAGAACATATGGAACGCATTGCGCGCATCGGCGGCGGCGGATTCAACAAAAAGTTTGCGCGGATTCTCCGCTTGCCCTAATACGAAAGATAACGCAAGTCGCCCGTAACTCCGCTCCTGCTGCTGCGACGCGTTGCAAACTTGGCAGACGTGCTATATAGAACATATAGAACGCATTGCGCGCATCGGCGGCGGCGGATTCAACAAAAAGTTTGCGCGGATTCTCCGCTTGCCCTAATACGAAGGATAACGCAAGGCGCCCGTAACTCCGCTCCTGCTGCTGCGACGCGTTGCAAACTTGGCAGACGTGCTATATAGAAGATATAGAACGCATTGCGCGCATCGGCGGCGGCGGATTCAACAAAAAGTTTGCGCGGATTCTCCGCTTGCCCTAATACGAAGGATAACGCAAGGCGCCCGTAACTCCGCTCCTGCTGCTGCGACGCGTTGCAAACTTGGCAGACGTGCTATATAGAACATATAGAACGCATTGCGCGCATCGGCGGCGGCGGATTCAACAAAAAGTTTGCGCGGATTCTCCGCTTGCCCTAATACGAAGGATAACGCAAGGCGCCCGTAACTCCGCTCCTGCTGCTGCGACGCGTTGCAAACTTGGCAGACGTGCTATATAGAACATATAGAACGCATTGCGCGCATCGGCGGCGGCGGATTCAACAAAAAGTTTGCGCGGATTCTCCGCTTGCCCTAATACGAAGGATAACGCAAGGCGCCCGTAACTCCGCTCCTGCTGCTGCGACGCGTTGCAAACTTGGCAGACGTGCTATATAGAACATATAGAACGCATTGCGCGCATCGGCGGCGGCGGATTCAACAAAAAAGTTTGCGCGGATTCTCCGCTTGCCCTAATACGAAGGATAACGCAAGGCGCCCGTAACTCCGCTCCTGCTGCTGCGACGCGTTGCAAACTTGGCAGACGTGCTGTATAGAACATATAGAACGCATTGCGCGCATCGGCGGCGGCGGATTCAACAAAAAGTTTGCGCGGATTCTCCGCTTGCCCTAATACGAAGGATAACGCAAGGCGCCCGTAACTCCGCTCCTGCTGCTGCGACGCGTTGCAAACTTGGCAGACGTGCTGTATAGAACATATAGAACGCATTGCGCGCATCGGCGGCGGCGGATTCAACAAAAAGTTTGCGCGGATTCTCCGCTTGCCCTAATACGAAGGATAACGCAAGGCGCCCGTAACTCCGCTCCTGCTGCTGCGACGCGTTGCAAACTTGGCAGACGTGCTATATAGAAGATATAGAACGCATTGCGCGCATCGGCGGCGGCGGATTCAACAAAAAGTTTGCGCGGATTCTCCGCTTGCCCTAATACGAAGGATAACGCAAGGCGCCCGTAACTCCGCTCCTGCTGCTGCGACGCGTTGCAAACTTGGCAGACGTGCTATATAGAACATATAGAACGCATTGCGCGCATCGGCGGCGGCGGATTCAACAAAAAGTTTGCGCGGATTCTCCGCTTGCCCTAATACGAAGGATAACGCAAGGCGCCCGTAACTCCGCTCCTGCTGCTGCGACGCGTTGCAAACTTGGCAGACGTGCTATATAGAACATATAGAACGCATTGCGCGCATCGGCGGCGGCGGATTCAACAAAAAGTTTGCGCGGATTCTCCGCTTGCCCTAATACGAAGGATAACGCAAGGCGCCCGTAACTCCGCTCCTGCTGCTGCGACGCGTTGCAAACTTGGCAGACGTGCTATATAGAACATATAGAACGCATTGCGCGCATCGGCGGCGGCGGATTCAACAAAAAGTTTGCGCGGATTCTCCGCTTGCCCTAATACGAAGGATAACGCAAGGCGCCCGTAACCCGCTCCTGCTGCTGCGACGCGTTGCAAACTTGGCAGACGTGCTGTATAGTACATATAGAACGCATTGCGCGCATCGGCGGCGGCGGATTCAACAAAAAGTTTGCGCGGATTCTCCGCTTGCCCTAATACGAAGGATAAAGCAAGGCGCCCGTAACCCGCTCCTGCTGCTGCGACGTGTTGCAAACTTGGCAGACGTGCTGTATAGAACATATAGAACGCATTCCGCGCATCGGCGGCGGCGGATTCAACAAAAAGTTTGCGCGGATTCTCCGCTTGCCCTAATACGAAGGATAACGCAAGGCGCCCGTAACTCCGCTCCTGCTGCTGCGACGCGTTGCAAACTTGGCAGACGTGCTATATAGAACATATAGAACGCATTGCGCGCATCGGCGGCGGCGGATTCAACAAAAAAGTTTGCGCGGATTCTCCGCTTGCCCTAATACGAAGGATAACGCAAGGCGCCCGTAACTCCGCTCCTGCTGCTGCGACGCGTTGCAAACTTGGCAGACGTGCTGTATAGAACATATAGAACGCATTGCGCGCATCGGCGGCGGCGGATTCAACAAAAAGTTTGCGCGGATTCTCCGCTTGCCCTAATACGAAGGATAACGCAAGGCGCCCGTAACTCCGCTCCTGCTGCTGCGACGCGTTGCAAACTTGGCAGACGTGCTATATAGAACATATAGAACGCATTGCGCGCATCGGCGGCGGCGGATTCAACAAAAAGTTTGCGCGGATTCTCCGCTTGCCCTAATACGAAGGATAACGCAAGGCGCCCGTAACTCCGCTCCTGCTGCTGCGACGCGTTGCAAACTTGGCAGACGTGCTATATAGAAGATATAGAACGCATTGCGCGCATCGGCGGCGGCGGATTCAACAAAAAGTTTGCGCGGATTCTCCGCTTGCCCTAATACGAAGGATAACGCAAGGCGCCCGTAACTCCGCTCCTGCTGCTGCGACGCGTTGCAAACTTGGCAGACGTGCTATATAGAACATATAGAACGCACTGCGCGCATCGGCGGCGGCGGATTCAACAAAACGTTTGCGCGGATTCTCCGCTTGCCCTAATACGAAGGATAACGCAAGGCGCCCGTAACCCGCTCCTGCTGCTGCGACGCGTTGCAAACTTGGCAGACGTGCTATATAGAACATATAGAACGCATTGCGCGCATCGGCGGCGGCGGATTCAACAAAAAGTTTGCGCGGATTCTCCGCTTGCCCTAATACGAAGGATAACGCAAGGCGCCCGTAACTCCGCTCCTGCTGCTGCGACGCGTTGCAAACTTGGCAGACGTGCTATATAGAAGATATAGAACGCATTGCGCGCATCGGCGGCGGCGGATTCAACAAAAAGTTTGCGCGGATTCTCCGCTTGCCCTAACACGAAGGATAACGCAAGGCGCCCGTAACTCCGCTCCTGCTGCTGCGACGCGTTGCAAACTTGGCAGACGTGCTATATAGAACATATAGAACGCATTGCGCATCGGCGGCGGCGGATTCAACAAAAAGTTTGCGCGGATTCTCCGCTTGCCCTAATACGAAGGATAACGCAAGGCGCCCGTAACTCCGCTCCTGCTGCTGCGACGCGTTGCAAACTTGGCAGACGTGCTATATAGAACATATAGAACGCATTGCGCGCATCGGCGGCGGCGGATTCAACAAAAAGTTTGCGCGGATTCTCCGCTTGCCCTAATACGAAGGATAACGCAAGGCGCCCGTAACTCCGCTCCTGCTGCTGCGACGCGTTGCAAACTTGGCAGACGTGCTATATAGAACATATAGAACGCATTGCGCGCATCGGCGGCGGCGGATTCAACAAAAGTTTGCGCGGATTCTCCGCTTGCCCTAATACGAAGGATAACGCAAGGCGCCCGTAACTCCGCTCCTGCTGCTGCGACGCGTTGCAAACTTGGCAGACGTGCTATATAGAACATATAGAACGCATTGCGCGCATCGGCGGCGGCGGATTCAACAAAAAGTTTGCGCGGATTCTCCGCTTGCCCTAATACGAAGGATAACGCAAGGCGCCCGTAACTCCGCTCCTGCTGCTGCGACGCGTTGCAAACTTGGCAGACGTGCTATATAGAACATATAGAACGCATTGCGCGCATCGGCGGCGGCGGATTCAACAAAAAGTTTGCGCGGATTCTCCGCTTGCCCTAATACGAAGGATAACGCAAGGCGCCCGTAACTCCGCTCCTGCTGCTGCGACGCGTTGCAAACTTGGCAGACGTGCTATATAGAACATATAGAACGCATTGCGCGCATCGGCGGCGGCGGATTCAACAAAAAGTTTGCGCGGATTCTCCGCTTGCCCTAATACGAAGGATAACGCAAGGCGCCCGTAACTCCGCTCCTGCTGCTGCGACGCGTTGCAAACTTGGCAGACGTGCTGTATAGAACATATAGAACGCATTGCGCGCATCGGCGGCGGCGGATTCAACAAAAGTTTGCGCGGATTCTCCGCTTGCCCTAATACGAAGGATAACGCAAGGCGCCCGTAACTCCGCTCCTGCTGCTGCGACGCGTTGCAAACTTGGCAGACGTGCTGTATAGAACATATAGAACGCATTGCGCGCATCGGCGGCGGCGGATTCAACAAAAAGTTTGCGCGGATTCTCCGCTTGCCCTAATACGAAGGATAACGCAAGGCGCCCGTAACTCCGCTCCTGCTGCTGCGACGCGTTGCAAACTTGGCAGACGTGCTATAGAAGATATAGAACGCATTGCGCGCATCGGCGGCGGCGGATTCAACAAAAAGTTTGCGCGGATTCTCCGCTTGCCCTAATACGAAGGATAACGCAAGGCGCCCGTAACTCCGCTCCTGCTGCTGCGACGCGTTGCAAACTTGGCAGACGTGCTATATAGAACATATAGAACGCATTGCGCGCATCGGCGGCGGCGGATTCAACAAAAAGTTTGCGCGGATTCTCCGCTTGCCCTAATACGAAGGATAACGCAAGGCGCCCGTAACTCCGCTCCTGCTGCTGCGACGCGTTGCAAACTTGGCAGACGTGCTATAGAACATATAGAACGCATTGCGCGCATCGGCGGCGGCGGATTCAACAAAAAGTTTGCGCGGATTCTCCGCTTGCCCTAATACGAAGGATAACGCAAGGCGCCCGTAACTCCGCTCCTGCTGCTGCGACGCGTTGCAAACTTGGCAGACGTGCTATATACAACATATAGAACGCATTGCGCACATCGGCGGCGGCGGATTCAACAAAAAGTTTGCGCGGATTCTCCGCTTGCCCTAATACGAAGGATAACGCAAGGCGCCCGTAACTCCGCTCCTGCTGCTGCGACGCGTTGCAAACTTGGCAGACGTGCTGTATAGTACATATAGAACGCATTGCGCGCATCGGCGGCGGCGGATTCAACAAAAAGTTTGCGCGGATTCTCCGCTTGCCCTAATACGAAGGATAAAGCAAGGCGCCCGTAACCCGCTCCTGCTGCTGCGACGTGTTGCAAACTTGGCAGACGTGCTGTATAGAACATATAGAACGCATTCCGCGCATCGGCGGCGGCGGATTCAACAAAAAGTTTGCGCGGATTCTCCGCTTGCCCTAATACGAAGGATAACGCAAGGCGCCCGTAACTCCGCTCCTGCTGCTGCGACGCGTTGCAAACTTGGCAGACGTGCTATATAGAACATATAGAACGCATTGCGCGCATCGGCGGCGGCGGATTCAACAAAAAGTTTGCGCGGATTCTCCGCTTGCCCTAATACGAAGGATAACGCAAGGCGCCCGTAACTCCGCTCCTGCTGCTGCGACGCGTTGCAAACTTGGCAGACGTGCTGTATAGAACATATAGAACGCATTGCGCGCATCGGCGGCGGCGGATTCAACAAAAAGTTTGCGCGGATTCTCCGCTTGCCCTAATACGAAGGATAACGCAAGGCGCCCGTAACTCCGCTCCTGCTGCTGCGACGCGTTGCAAACTTGGCAGACGTGCTGTATAGAACATATAGAACGCATTGCGCGCATCGGCGGCGGCGGATTCAACAAAAAGTTTGCGCGGATTCTCCGCTTGCCCTAATACGAAGGATAACGCAAGGCGCCCGTAACCCGCTCCTGCTGCTGCGACGCGTTGCAAACTTGGCAGACGTGCTATATAGAACATATAGAACGCATTGCGCGCATCGGCGGCGGCGGATTCAACAAAAAGTTTGCGCGGATTCTCCGCTTGCCCTAATACGAAGGATAACGCAAGGCGCCCGTAACTCCGCTCCTGCTGCTGCGACGCGTTGCAAACTTGGCAGACGTGCTATATACCTAGAACATATAGAACGCATTGCGCGCATCGGCGGCGGCGGATTCAACAAAAAGTTTGCGCGGATTCTCCGCTTGCCCTCCCAGACAGCACTGTATATTCAGAGAATATTCTGTCAATATCCAAAAAAGAAAATATATATTCGGAATATATGTAGTATATTCTAGGGATATTATTAAGCATCGGGAATATTACTGTAATATGCTTTTAATAACATACATAGGATATTTTATAAAAATATTCTATGAATATACACATAGAATATTATGTTGGATCATATCTTGGGAATATTCTTATAATATTCTTGTTTCTTAAAAGATTTCTACGATTTTCTCTAATAAATTAGGTATCATATAATTTGTGCAGGTAGTGGTTTCCATGTGCGTTTAGTATATTATACATTTTGTACTGAAATAGTCGTTAGGACAGTTTACATATCCACATAATTTTACGGATTGTTTTGCAAGTAATATTTATATTTTATTAAATTTTACATATAAAAAACTATTTTAAGTATTCAATTTTCTTATCATCATCAGACAGGTTTCATCTACTTATATTATATTGGCCATAAACTTGTCACGATTGCTAATTACATATGAGAAAAAATACAATAACTAATAAATCAAATTTACCAAAGTGTGAAGCATGTGTTCATGATGTGTTTCGCACTAGATTCTTTGTTTATCTACATATTTGAATAAATAAATATTTATAAATATAAATATTGTCTACTATTACCGATATACCAATCTTTATTGTTTGTAATAAATTATTACATACAGATATCTTTTATTTCTTGTGTTTTTAAATTTCGAATCTGCCGCGCAACATAGATACTACGACCTGTCAGCTGCCGAGAGATATACGAACTATAAACAAAAGTAGAACTGTAGAACACAAGGATGTGACAAGGAGTACAAGTGAAGTGATAAGTTATCCAGTTATAAGTTAATCTCTGTTATTATCAAGGTTAGTAATATCTAAATATCTACAGATATGTATAAATTAAACAGTAATATGTATACAATAAAATGAAGCGGCGAAGAGAAGGCACTTGGTATAAACACCTTCACAAAGAAATAAGCGATGCTCTCAGTAGCCATCATCGCCATATGCAAAATAACGCTAATAACATTATGCCAGAAAATAATTTAGTTAATTTAAATAACGTTGACGAAAGTGTTTTTATTGTGAGTGGAAATGATGGCGACGGCGGTAACAAAAGCAATAATGATAATATTTCATTTTCAAATTGTTAAAGAAGTTATTGACGACAAATAATGGAATAATTCTGTTTGGAAAGCTATATCATTGGCTATATCCATAAAGTATGAATGTTTTTGTTTGATGCTGTTGCAAAAGCATCAGTTTTATATACTAAAGGACATTCAGACATTCTTGCACTAAATGTAACCAAGAAGGAGAATACATTCAAGATGTGCTTTCCAGATTTAAATTTTATTAAACGTACTCATATAGGCTTTGTTGAACAGTGCGACCCAAATATCACATTCATCATCATAATGGCAATACATACATAAGAATGTGTTACATACATACATTTGTGAATTTCGTTTCAACTCAATATCGCTCAGTAGTAGAAAATGTCTAGTTTTGTATATATACCTATAATTATGCTTCTGTATTCCAAATATAAAATTTTTGCAGATTACAAAAATAACAGAGACAACATTCTTACAGGGAAGGTCATCCAGACGGAGCAGGGAAGAATAACGATTATTATTTTAATAAATAAAATTGTGTACCTATATGTTTATTGTAAAGTATTTAAAAATAAATAATTAATTAAACATGAACATACTCTGGATTATTCGAAAAAATTAACGAAAAAAACTAGATTTTGTCACAAAAATTGACTTTATAAGACGAAGCGTATTCTGACACAAATTTGCTCTCCAAGATATTAAATACTACCAGATCAGGGTTTTTCTGATTGATGAAATTTAGTAGATAGTATTGTACTTTAGGTATAATGAAATCAATGTTCTGATCTATAGTATATAATCCTCTATATATCATCAAACGGAAAATTCTGGAAAATATTGAAAGTAAATAAATCTCCTTTGTAGAATACCCACAATATAACATATGCATGTAAAACTTTTCATGTTTTTTTATCTCCAGTGGACACTCTAGTTGGTTCAGACTATTATATGTTACAATACAATGTATTACGTCGATAGAGTGAGATGATAAAAGCTAATCGTTTTTTCTAAGCGGTTTTGCATCGTCATTCAATGTAAATTCGACCGAGAATACCAAGGTAATAGATAAACGCAGTCAACCTACATAGTGTTTATTGTCTCACTTTCTTCACGTATACCTACCGATTGGTCGTATTCAGTTAGCACATCAGTAAGTACACACAGTAACGTACACAGGTACGTACCAATGAGTGAAGTACAGCACTGAATGCCTACCCTACCCCCTGGAACAATGCCTACGATATGGGCAAGTATGGGTATTCAGAACGCTACTTCACTAATCGATACCTACCAGTGATTTACCAATGTACTAACTGAACACACCCAATGTAATACCCTAATGCCCGGTTTCTGAAACGTTAAACACCAGTTATCTGTTTGGTATCTGGCAAATTTAACAAGGACTGTCTTTGTTAAATAGACAGATACCAAACAGATAACTTCTGTTTAACGTTTCAAAAACCGGGCATCAGTCTAGCAAGTACAATATTTTGAGCCCAGCTGTGGGATATTCTACGTGTATGGATATTTTCAGAATAATCAGTGAATATTTATAGAATATTAAGAATATTCTAGTTTTATTCCTCAGTGGATATTCTTAACTTTATTTTTTATATATTTCACGTATAATCTAAGAATATATGCAATATTCCAGGAATATTCCAAAGAATATATTCCAAGCTCTTTTCAAATGAATATTCTATGTATAATCTAAAGACATACTGAATATTTCATAAATATTCTTACGAGTATATTCTATGGTTATCTACGATATTCCCATAACGACAGTTCACAGAATATTCCTAAAAGGATATATATATATACGACATTTTCTAGGAATAATCAATATTCAAAAATGTATATTCATTGAATTTTCCTGGGATATCTATTGCTGTCTGGGCTAATACGAAGGATAACGCAAGGCGCCCGTAACTCCGCTCCTGCTGCTGCGACGCGTTGCAAACTTGGCAGACGTGCTATATAGAACATATAGAACGCATTGCGCGCATCGGCGGCGGCGGATTCAACAAAAAGTTTGCGCGGATTCTCCGCTTGCCCTAATACGAAGGATAACGCAAGGCGCCCGTAACTCCGCTCCTGCTGCTGCGACGCGTTGCAAACTTGGCAGACGTGCTATATAGAACATATAGAACGCATTGCGCGCATCGGCGGCGGCGGATTCAACAAAAAGTTTGCGCGGATTCTCCGCTTGCCCTAATACGAAGGATAACGCAAGGCGCCCGTAACCCGCTCCTGCTGCTGCGACGCGTTGCAAACTTGGCAGACGTGCTATATAGAACATATAGAACGCATTGCGCGCATCGGCGGCGGCGGATTCAACAAAAAGTTTGCGCGGATTCTCCGCTTGCCCTAATACGAAGGATAACGCAAGGCGCCCGTAACCCGCTCCTGCTGCTGCGACGCGTTGCAAACTTGGCAGACGTGCTATATAGAACATATAGAACGCATTGCGCGCATCGGCGGCGGCGGATTCAACAAAAAGTTTGCGCGGATTCTCCGCTTGCCCTAACACGAAGGATAAAGCAAGGCGCCCGTAACTCCGCTCCTGCTACTGCGACGCGTTGCAAACTTAGCAGACGTGCTATATAGAACATATAGAAGGCACTGCGCGCATCGGCGGCGGCGGATTCAACAAAAAGTTTGCGCGGATTCTCCGCTTGCCCTAATACGAAGGATAACGCAAGGCGCCCGTAACTCCGCTCCTGCTGCGCGACGCGTTGCAAACTTGGCAGACGTGCTATATAGAACATATAGAACGCATTGCGCGCATCGGCGGCGGCGGATTCAACAAAAAGTTTGCGCGGATTCTCCGCTTGCCCTAATACGAAGGATAAAGCAAGGCGCCCGTAACTCCGCTCCTGCTGCTGCGACGCGTTGCAAACTTGGCAGACGTGCTGTATAGAACATATAGAACGCATTGCGCGCATCGGCGGCGGCGGATTCAACAAAAAGTTTGCGCGGATTCTCCGCTTGCCCTAATACGAAGGATAACGCAAGGCGCCCGTAACTCCGCTCCTGCTGCTGCGACGCGTTGCAAACTTGGCAGACGTGCTGTATAGAACATATAGAACGCATTGCGCGCATCGGCGGCGGCGGATTCAACAAAAAGTTTGCGCGGATTCTCCGCTTGCCCTAATACGAAGGATAACGCAAGGCGCCCGTAACCCGCTCCTGCTGCTGCGACGCGTTGCAAACTTGGCAGACGTGCTATATAGAACATATAGAACGCATTGCGCGCATCGGCGGCGGCGGATTCAACAAAAAGTTTGCGCGGATTCTCCGCTTGCCCTAATACGAAGGATAACGCAAGGCGCCCGTAACTCCGCTCCTGCTGCTGCGACGCGTTGCAAACTTGGCAGACGTGCTATATAGAAGATATAGAACGCATTGCGCGCATCGGCGGCGGCGGATTCAACAAAAAGTTTGCGCGGATTCTCCGCTTGCCCTAATACGAAGGATAACGCAAGGCGCCCGTAACTCCGCTCCTGCTGCTGCGACGCGTTGCAAACTTGGCAGACGTGCTATATAGAACATATAGAACGCACTGCGCGCATCGGCGGCGGCGGATTCAACAAAACGTTTGCGCGGATTCTCCGCTTGCCCTAATACGAAGGATAACGCAAGGCGCCCGTAACTCCGCTCCTGCTGCTGCGACGCGTTGCAAACTTGGCAGACGTGCTATATAGAACATATAGAACGCATTGCGCGCATCGGCGGCGGCGGATTCAACAAAAGTTTGCGCGGATTCTCCGCTTGCCCTAATACGAAGGATAACGCAAGGCGCCCGTAACTCCGCTCCTGCTGCTGCGACGCGTTGCAAACTTGGCAGACGTGCTATATAGAAGATATAGAACGCATTGCGCGCATCGGCGGCGGCGGATTCAACAAAAAGTTTGCGCGGATTCTCCGCTTGCCCTAATACGAAGGATAACGCAAGGCGCCCGTAACTCCGCTCCTGCTGCTGCGACGCGTTGCAAACTTGGCAGACGTGCTGTATAGTACATATAGAACGCATTGCGCGCATCGGCGGCGGCGGATTCAACAAAAGTTTGCGCGGATTCTCCGCTTGCCCTAATACGAAGGATAAAGCAAGGCGCCCGTAACTCCGCTCCTGCTGCTGCGACGTGTTGCAAACTTGGCAGACGTGCTGTATAGAACATATAGAACGCATTCCGCGCATCGGCGGCGGCGGATTCAACAAAAAGTTTGCGCGGATTCTCCGCTTGCCCTAATACGAAGGATAACGCAAGGCGCCCGTAACCTGCTCCTGCTGCTGCGACGCGTTGCAAACTTGGCAGACGTGCTATATAGAACATATAGAACGCATTGCGCGCATCGGCGGCGGCGGATTCAACAAAAAGTTTGCGCGGATTCTCCGCTTGCCCTAATACGAAGGATAACGCAAGGCGCCCGTAACTCCGCTCCTGCTGCTGCGACGCGTTGCAAACTTGGCAGACGTGCTGTATAGAACATATAGAACGCATTGCGCGCATCGGCGGCGGCGGATTCAACAAAAAGTTTGCGCGGATTCTCCGCTTGCCCTAATACGAAGGATAACGCAAGGCGCCCGTAACTCCGCTCCTGCTGCTGCGACGCGTTGCAAACTTGGCAGACGTGCTGTATAGAACATATAGAACGCATTGCGCGCATCGGCGGCGGCGGATTCAACAAAAAGTTTGCGCGGATTCTCCGCTTGCCCTAATACGAAGGATAACGCAAGGCGCCCGTAACTCCGCTCCTGCTGCTGCGACGCGTTGCAAACTTGGCAGACGTGCTATATAGAACATATAGAACGCATTGCGCGCATCGGCGGCGGCGGATTCAACAAAAAGTTTGCGCGGATTCTCCGCTTGCCCTAATACGAAGGATAACGCAAGGCGCCCGTAACCCGCTCCTGCTGCTGCGACGCGTTGCAAACTTGGCAGACGTGCTATATACCGAGAACATATAGAACGCATTGCGCGCATCGGCGGCGGCGGATTCAACAAAAAAGTTTGCGCGGATTCTCCGCTTGCCCTAATACGAAGGATAACGCAAGGCGCCCGTAACTCCGCTCCTGCTGCTGCGACGCGTTGCAAACTTGGCAGACGTGCTATATACAACATATAGAACGCATTGCGCACATCGGCGGCGGCGGATTCAACAAAAAGTTTGCGCGGATTCTCCGCTTGCCCTAATACGAAGGATAACGCAAGGCGCCCGTAACTCCGCTCCTGCTGCTGCGACGCGTTGCAAACTTGGCAGACGTGCTATATAGAACATATAGAACGCATTGCGCGCATCGGCGGCGGCGGATTCAACAAAAAGTTTGCGCGGATTCTCCGCTTGCCCTAATACGAAGGATAACGCAAGGCGCCCGTAACTCCGCTCCTGCTGCTGCGACGCGTTGCAAACTTGGCAGACGTGCTATATACAACATATAGAACGCATTGCGCACATCGGCGGCGGCGGATTCAACAAAAAGTTTGCGCGGATTCTCCGCTTGCCCTAATACGAAGGATAACGCAAGGCGCCCGTAACTCCGCTCCTGCTGCTGCGACGCGTTGCAAACTTGGCAGACGTGCTATATAGAACATATAGAACGCATTGCGCGCATCGGCGGCGGCGGATTCAACAAAAAGTTTGCGCGGATTCTCCGCTTGCCCTAATACGAAGGATAACGCAAGGCGCCCGTAACTCCGCTCCTGCTGCTGCGACGCGTTGCAAACTTGGCAGACGTGCTATATACAACATATAGAACGCATTGCGCACATCGGCGGCGGCGGATTCAACAAAAAGTTTGCGCGGATTCTCCGCTTGCCCTAATACGAAGGATAACGCAAGGCGCCCGTAACCCGCTCCTGCTGCTGCGACGCGTTGCAAACTTGGCAGACGTGCTGTATAGTACATATAGAACGCATTGCGCGCATCGGCGGCGGCGGATTCAACAAAAAGTTTGCGCGGATTCTCCGCTTGCCCTAATACGAAGGATAAAGCAAGGCGCCCGTAACTCCGCTCCTGCTGCTGCGACGTGTTGCAAACTTGGCAGACGTGCTGTATAGAACATATAGAACGCATTCCGCGCATCGGCGGCGGCGGATTCAACAAAAAGTTTGCGCGGATTCTCCGCTTGCCCTAATACGAAGGATAACGCAAGGCGCCCGTAACTCCGCTCCTGCTGCTGCGACGCGTTGCAAACTTGGCAGACGTGCTATATAGAACATATAGAACGCATTGCGCGCATCGGCGGCGGCGGATTCAACAAAAAGTTTGCGCGGATTCTCCGCTTGCCCTAATACGAAGGATAACGCAAGGCGCCCGTAACTCCGCTCCTGCTGCTGCGACGCGTTGCAAACTTGGCAGACGTGCTGTATAGAACATATAGAACGCATTGCGCGCATCGGCGGCGGCGGATTCAACAAAAAGTTTGCGCGGATTCTCCGCTTGCCCTAATACGAAGGATAACGCAAGGCGCCCGTAACTCCGCTCCTGCTGCTGCGACGCGTTGCAAACTTGGCAGACGTGCTGTATAGAACATATAGAACGCATTGCGCGCATCGGCGGCGGCGGATTCAACAAAAAGTTTGCGCGGATTCTCCGCTTGCCCTAATACGAAGGATAACGCAAGGCGCCCGTAACTCCGCTCCTGCTGCTGCGACGCGTTGCAAACTTGGCAGACGTGCTATAGAACATATAGAACGCATTGCGCGCATCGGCGGCGGCGGATTCAACAAAAAGTTTGCGCGGATTCTCCGCTTGCCCTAATACGAAGGATAACGCAAGGCGCCCGTAACCCGCTCCTGCTGCTGCGACGCGTTGCAAACTTGGCAGACGTGCTATATACCTAGAACATATAGAACGCATTGCGCGCATCGGCGGCGGCGGATTCAACAAAAAGTTTGCGCGGATTCTCCGCTTGCCCTAATACGAAGGATAACGCAAGGCGCCCGTAACTCCGCTCCTGCTGCTGCGACGCGTTGCAAACTTGGCAGACGTGCTATATAGAACATATAGAACGCATTGCGCGCATCGGCGGCGGCGGATTCAACAAAAAGTTTGCGCGGATTCTCCGCTTGCCCTAATACGAAGGATAACGCAAGGCGCCCGTAACTCCGCTCCTGCTGCTGCGACGCGTTGCAAACTTGGCAGACGTGCTATATAGAACATATAGAACGCATTGCGCGCATCGGCGGCGGCGGATTCAACAAAAAGTTTGCGCGGATTCTCCGCTTGCCCTAATACGAAGGATAACGCAAGGCGCCCGTAACTCCGCTCCTGCTGCTGCGACGCGTTGCAAACTTGGCAGACGTGCTATATAGAACATATAGAACGCATTGCGCGCATCGGCGGCGGCGGATTCAACAAAAAGTTTGCGCGGATTCTCCGCTTGCCCTAATACGAAGGATAACGCAAGGCGCCCGTAACCCGCTCCTGCTGCTGCGACGCGTTGCAAACTTGGCAGACGTGCTATATAGAACATATAGAACGCATTGCGCGCATCGGCGGCGGCGGATTCAACAAAAAGTTTGCGCGGATTCTCCGCTTGCCCTAACACGAAGGATAAAGCAAGGCGCCCGTAACTCCGCTCCTGCTACTGCGACGCGTTGCAAACTTAGCAGACGTGCTATATAGAACATATAGAAGGCACTGCGCGCATCGGCGGCGGCGGATTCAACAAAAGTTTGCGCGGATTCTCCGCTTGCCCTAATACGAAGGATAACGCAAGGCGCCCGTAACTCCGCTCCTGCTGCTGCGACGCGTTGCAAACTTGGCAGACGTGCTATATAGAACATATAGAACGCATTGCGCGCATCGGCGGCGGCGGATTCAACAAAAAGTTTGCGCGGATTCTCCGCTTGCCCTAATACGAAGGATAAAGCAAGGCGCCCGTAACTCCGCTCCTGCTGCTGCGACGCGTTGCAAACTTGGCAGACGTGCTGTATAGAACATATAGAACGCATTGCGCGCATCGGCGGCGGCGGATTCAACAAAAAGTTTGCGCGGATTCTCCGCTTGCCCTAATACGAAGGATAACGCAAGGCGCCCGTAACCCGCTCCTGCTGCTGCGACGCGTTGCAAACTTGGCAGACGTGCTGTATAGAACATATAGAACGCATTGCGCGCATCGGCGGCGGCGGATTCAACAAAAAAGTTTGCGCGGATTCTCCGCTTGCCCTAATACGAAGGATAACGCAAGGCGCCCGTAACCCGCTCCTGCTGCTGCGACGTGTTGCAAACTTGGCAGACGTGCTGTATAGAACATATAGAACGCATTCCGCGCATCGGCGGCGGCGGATTCAACAAAAAGTTTGCGCGGATTCTCCGCTTGCCCTAATACGAAGGATAACGCAAGGCGCGCGTAACTCCGCTCCTGCTGCTGCGACGCGTTGCAAACTTGGCAGACGTGCTATATAGAACATATAGAACGCATTGCGCGCATCGGCGGCGGCGGATTCAACAAAAGTTTGCGCGGATTCTCCGCTTGCCCTAATACGAAGGATAACGCAAGGCGCCCGTAACCCGCTCCTGCTGCTGCGACGCGTTGCAAACTTGGCAGACGTGCTATATAGAAGATATAGAACGCATTGCGCGCATCGGCGGCGGCGGATTCAACAAAAAGTTTGCGCGGATTCTCCGCTTGCCCTAATACGAAGGATAACGCAAGGCGCCCGTAACTCCGCTCCTGCTGCTGCGACGCGTTGCAAACTTGGCAGACGTGCTATATAGAACATATAGAACGCACTGCGCGCATCGGCGGCGGCGGATTCAACAAAACGTTTGCGCGGATTCTCCGCTTGCCCTAATACGAAGGATAACGCAAGGCGCCCGTAACCCGCTCCTGCTGCTGCGACGCGTTGCAAACTTGGCAGACGTGCTATATAGAACATATAGAACGCATTGCGCGCATCGGCGGCGGCGGATTCAACAAAAAGTTTGCGCGGATTCTCCGCTTGCCCTAATACGAAGGATAACGCAAGGCGCCCGTAACTCCGCTCCTGCTGCTGCGACGCGTTGCAAACTTGGCAGACGTGCTATATAGAAGATATAGAACGCATTGCGCGCATCGGCGGCGGCGGATTCAACAAAAAGTTTGCGCGGATTCTCCGCTTGCCCTAATACGAAGGATAACGCAAGGCGCCCGTAACTCCGCTCCTGCTGCTGCGACGCGTTGCAAACTTGGCAGACGTGCTGTATAGTACATATAGAACGCATTGCGCGCATCGGCGGCGGCGGATTCAACAAAAAGTTTGCGCGGATTCTCCGCTTGCCCTAATACGAAGGATAAAGCAAGGCGCCCGTAACTCCGCTCCTGCTGCTGCGACGTGTTGCAAACTTGGCAGACGTGCTGTATAGAACATATAGAACGCATTCCGCGCATCGGCGGCGGCGGATTCAACAAAGTTTGCGCGGATTCTCCGCTTGCCCTAATACGAAGGATAACGCAAGGCGCGCGTAACTCCGCCCTGCTGCTGCGACGCGTTGCAAACTTGGCAGACGTGCTATATAGAACATATAGAACGCATTGCGCGCATCGGCGCCGGCGGATTCAACAAAAAGTTTGCGCGGATTCTCCGCTTGCCCTAATACGAAGGATAACGCAAGGCGCCCGTAACTCCGCTCCTGCTGCTGCGACGCGTTGCAAACTTGGCAGACGTGCTATATAGAACATATAGAACGCATTGCGCGCATCGGCGGCGGCGGATTCAACAAAAAGTTTGCGCGGATTCTCCGCTTGCCCTAATACGAAGGATAACGCAAGGCGCCCGTAACTCCGCTCCTGCTGCTGCGACGCGTTGCAAACTTGGCAGACGTGCTATATAGAACATATAGAACGCATTGCGCGTATCGGCGGCGGCGGATTCAACAAAAAAGTTTGCGCGGATTCTCCGCTTGCCCTAATACGAAGGATAACGCAAGGCGCCCGTAACTCCGCTCCTGCTGCTGCGACGCGTTGCAAACTTGGCAGACGTGCTATATAGAACATATAGAACGCATTGCGCGCATCGGCGGCGGCGGATTCAACAAAAAGTTTGCGCGGATTCTCCGCTTGCCCTAATACGAAGGATAACGCAAGGCGCCCGTAACTCCGCTCCTGCTGCTGCGACGCGTTGCAAACTTGGCAGACGTGCTATATAGAACATATAGAACGCATTGCGCGCATCGGCGGCGGCGGATTCAACAAAAAGTTTGCGCGGATTCTCCGCTTGCCCTAATACGAAGGATAACGCAAGGCGCCCGTAACTCCGCTCGTGCTGCTGCGACGCGTTGCAACTTGGCAGACGTGCTATATAGAACATATAGAACGCATTGCGCGCATCGGCGGCGGCGGATTCAACAAAAAGTTTGCGCGGATTCTCCGCTTGCCCTAATACGAAGGATAACGCAAGGCGCCCGTAACTCCGCTCCTGCTGCTGCGACGCGTTGCAAACTTGGCAGACGTGCTATATACAACATATAGAACGCATTGCGCGCATCGGCGGCGGCGGATTCAACAAAAAGTTTGCGCGGATTCTCCGCTTGCCCTAATACGAAGGATAACGCAAGGCGCCCGTAACTCCGCTCCTGCTGCTGCGACGCGTTGCAAACTTGGCAGACGTGCTATATAGAACATATAGAACGCATTGCGCGCATCGGCGGCGGCGGATTCAACAAAAAGTTTGCGCGGATTCTCCGCTTGCCCTAATACGAAGGATAACGCAAGGCGCCCGTAACTCCGCTCGTGCTGCTGCGACGCGTTGCAAACTTGGCAGACGTGCTATATAGAACATATAGAACGCATTGCGCGCATCGGCGGCGGCGGATTCAACAAAAAGTTTGCGCGGATTCTCCGCTTGCCTAATACGAAGGATAACGCAAGGCGCCCGTAACTCCGCTCCTGCTGCTGCGACGCGTTGCAAACTTGGCAGACGTGCTATATAGAACATATAGAACGCATTGCGCGCATCGGCGGCGGCGGATTCAACAAAAAGTTTGCGCGGATTCTCCGCTTGCCCTAATACGAAGGATAACGCAAGGCGCCCGTAACTCCGCTCCTGCTGCTGCGACGCGTTGCAAACTTGGCAGACGTGCTATATAGAACATATAGAACGCATTGCGCGCATCGGCGGCGGCGGATTCAACAAAAAGTTTGCGCGGATTCTCCGCTTGCCGTAATACGAAGGATAACGCAAAGCGCCCGTAACTCCGCTCCTGCTGCTGCGACGCGTTGCAAACTTGGCAGACGTGCTATATAGAACATATAGAACGCATTGCGCGCATCGGCGGCGGCGGATTCAACAAAAAGTTTGCACGGATTCTCCGCTTGCCGTAATACGAAGGATAACGCAAAGCGCCCGTAACTCCGCTCCTGCTGCTGCGACGCGTTGCAAACTTGGCAGACGTGCTATATAGAACATATAGAACGCATTGCGCGCATCGGCGGCGGCGGATTCAACAAAAAGTTTGCGCGGATTCTCCGCTTGCCCTAATACGAAGGATAACGCAAGGCGCCCGTAACTCCGCTCCTGCTGCTGCGACGCGTTGCAAACTTGGCAGACGTGCTATATAGAACATATAGAACGCATTGCGCGCATCGGCGGCGGCGGATTCAACAAAAAGTTTGCGCGGATTCTCCGCTTGCCCTAATACGAAGGATAACGCAAGGCGCCCGTAACTCCGCTCGTGCTGCTGCGACGCGTTGCAAACTTGGCAGACGTGCTATATAGAACATATAGAACGCATTGCGCGCATCGGCGGCGGCGGATTCAACAAAAAGTTTGCGCGGATTCTCCGCTTGCCCTAATACGAAGGATAACGCAAGGCGCCCGTAACCCGCTCCTGCTGCTGCGACGCGTTGCAAACTTGGCAGACGTGCTATATAGAACATATAGAACGCATTGCGCGCATCGGCGGCGGCGGATTCAACAAAAAGTTTGCGCGGATTCTCCGCTTGCCCTAATACGAAGGATAACGCAAGGCGCCCGTAACTCCGCTCCTGCTGCTGCGACGCGTTGCAAACTTGGCAGACGTGCTATATAGAACATATAGAACGCATTGCGCGCATCGGCGGCGGCGGATTCAACAAAAAAGTTTGCGCGGATTCTCCGCTTGCCCTAATACGAAGGATAACGCAAGGCGCCCGTAACTCCGCTCCTGCTGCTGCGACGCGTTGCAAACTTGCCAGACGTGCTATATAGAACATATAGAACGCATTGCGCGCATCGGCGGCGGCGGATTCAACAAAAAGTTTGCGCGGATTCTCCGCTTGCCCTAACACGAAGGATAACGCAAGGCGCCCGTAACTCCGCTCCTGCTGCTGCGACGCGTTGCAAACTTGGCAGACGTGCTATATAGAACATATAGAACGCATTGCGCTCATCGGCGGCGGCGGATTCAACAAAAAGTTTGCGCGGATTCTCCGCTTGCCCTAATACGAAGGATAACGCAAGGCGCCCGTAACTCCGCTCCTGCTGCTGCGACGCGTTGCAAACTTGGCAGACGTGCTATATAGAACATATAGAACGCATTGCGCGCATCGGTGGCGGCGGATTCAACAAAAAGTTTGCGCGGATTCTCCGCTTGCCCTAATACGAAGGATAACGCAAGGCGCCCGTAACTCCGCTCCTGCTGCTGCGACGCGTTGCAAACTTGGCGGACGTGCTATATAGAACATATAGAACGCATTGCGCGCATCGGCGGCGGCGGATTCAACAAAAAGTTTGCGCGGATTCTCCGCTTGCCCTAATACGAAGGATAACGCAAGGCGCCCGTAACTCCGCTCCTGCTGCTGCGACGCGTTGCAAACTTGGCAGACGTGCTATATAGAACATATAGAACGCATTGCGCGCATCGGCGGCGGCGGATTCAACAAAAAGTTTGCGCGGATTCTCCGCTTGCCCTAATACGAAGGATAACGCAAGGCGCGTAACTCCGCTCCTGCTGCTGCGACGCGTTGCAAACTTGGCAGACGTGCTATATAGAACATATAGAACGCATTGCGCGCATCGGCGGCGGCGGATTCAACAAAAAGTTTGCGCGGATTCTCCGCTTGCCCTAATACGAAGGATAACGCAAGGCGCCCGTAACTCCGCTCCTGCTGCTGCGACGCGTTGCAAACTTGGCAGACGTGCTATATAGAACATATAGAACGCATTGCGCGCATCGGCGGCGGCGGATTCAACAAAAAGTTTGCGCGGATTCTCCGCTTGCCCTAATACGAAGGATAACGCAAGGCGCCCGTAACTCCGCTCCTGCTGCTGCGACGCGTTGCAAACTTGGCAGACGTGCTATATAGAAGATATAGAACGCATTGCGCGCATCGGCGGCGGCGGATTCAACAAAAAGTTTGCGCGGATTCTCCGCTTGCCCTAATACGAAGGATAACGCAAGGCGCCCGTAACTCCGCTCCTGCTGCTGCGACGCGTTGCAAACTTGGCAGACGTGCTATATAGAACATATAGAACGCATTGCGCGCATCGGCGGCGGCGGATTCAACAAAAAGTTTGCGCGGATTCTCCGCTTGCCCTAATACGAAGGATAACGCAAGGCGCCCGTAACTCCGCTCCTGCTGCTGCGACGCGTTGCAAACTTGGCAGACGTGCTATATAGAACATATAGAACGCATTGCGCGCATCGGCGGCGGCGGATTCAACAAAAAGTTTGCGCGGATTCTCCGCTTGCCCTAATACGAAGGATAACGCAAGGCGCCCGTAACTCCGCTCCTGCTGCTGCGACGCGTTGCAAACTTGGCAGACGTGCTATATAGAACATATAGAACGCATTGCGCGCATCGGCGGCGGCGGATTCAACAAAAAGTTTGCGCGGATTCTCCGCTTGCCCTAATACGAAGGATAACGCAAGGCGCCCGTAACTCCGCTCCTGCTGCTGCGACGCGTTGCAAACTTGGCAGACGTGCTATATAGAACATATAGAACGCATTGCGCGCATCGGCGGCGGCGGATTCAACAAAAAGTTTGCGCGGATTCTCCGCTTGCCTAATACGAAGGATAACGCAAGGCGCCCGTAACTCCGCTCCTGCTGCTGCGACGCGTTGCAAACTTGGCAGACGTGCTATATAGGACATATAGAACGCATTGCGCGCATCGGCGGCGGCGGATTCAACAAAGTTTGCG
>CM043024.1:11679025-11788919 GCA_023690525.1 Holotrichia oblita
TAGCACGTCTGCCAAGTTTGCAACGCGTCGCAGCAGCAGGAGCGGAGTTACGTGCGCCTTGCGTTATCCTTCGTATTAGGGCAAGCGGAGAATCCGCGCAAACTTTTTGTTGAATCCGCCGCCGCCGATGCGCGCAATGCGTTCTATATGTTCTATATAGCACGTCTGCCAAGTTTGCAACGCGTCGCAGCAGCAGGAGCGGAGTTACGTGCGCCTTGCGTTATCCTTCGTATTAGGGCAAGCGGAGAATCCGCGCAAACTTTTTGTTGAATCCGCCGCCGCCGATGCGCGCAATGCGTTCTATATGTTCTATATAGCACGTCTGCCAAGTTTGCAACGCGTCGCAGCAGCAGGAGCGGAGTTACGTGCGCCTTGCGTTATCCTTCGTATTAGGGCAAGCGGAGAATCCGCGCAAACTTTTTGTTGAATCCGCCGCCGCCGATGCGCGCAATGCGTTCTATATGTTCTATATAGCACGTCTGCCAAGTTTGCAACGCGTCGCAGCAGCAGGAGCGGAGTTACGTGCGCCTTGCGTTATCCTTCGTATTAGGGCAAGCGGAGAATCCGCGCAAACTTTTGTTGAATCCGCCGCCGCCGATGCGCGCAATGCGTTCTATATGTTCTATATAGCACGTCTGCCAAGTTTGCAACGCGTCGCAGCAGCAGGAGCGGGTTACGTGCGCCTTGCGTTATCCTTCGTATTAGGGCAAGCGGAGAATCCGCGCAAACTTTTTGTTGAATCCGCCGCCGCCGATGCGCGCAATGCGTTCTATATGTTCTATATAGCACGTCTGCCAAGTTTGCAACGCGTCGCAGCAGCAGGAGCGGAGTTACGTGCGCCTTGCGTTATCCTTCGTATTAGGGCAAGCGGAGAATCCGCGCAAACTTTTTGTTGAATCCGCCGCCGCCGATGCGCGCAATGCGTTCTATATGTTCTATATAGCACGTCTGCCAAGTTTGCAACGCGTCGCAGCAGCAGGAGCGGGTTACGTGCGCCTTGCGTTATCCTTCGTATTAGGGCAAGCGGAGAATCCGCGCAAACTTTTTGTTGAATCCGCCGCCGCCGATGCGCGCAATGCGTTCTATATGTTCTATATAGCACGTCTGCCAAGTTTGCAACGCGTCGCAGCAGCAGGAGCGGAGTTACGTGCGCCTTGCGTTATCCTTCGTATTAGGGCAAGCGGAGAATCCGCGCAAACTTTTTGTTGAATCCGCCGCCGCCGATGCGCGCAATGCGTTCTATATGTTCTATATAGCACGTCTGCCAAGTTTGCAACGCGTCGCAGCAGCAGGAGCGGGTTACGTGCGCCTTGCGTTATCCTTCGTATTAGGGCAAGCGGAGAATCCGCGCAAACTTTTTGTTGAATCCGCCGCCGCCGATGCGCGCAATGCGTTCTATATGTTCTATATAGCACGTCTGCCAAGTTTGCAACGCGTCGCAGCAGCAGGAGCGGAGTTACGTGCGCCTTGCGTTATCCTTCGTATTAGGGCAAGCGGAGAATCCGCGCAAACTTTTTGTTGAATCCGCCGCCGCCGATGCGCGCAATGCGTTCTATATGTTCTATATAGCACGTCTGCCAAGTTTGCAACGCGTCGCAGCAGCAGGAGCGGAGTTACGTGCGCCTTGCGTTATCCTTCGTATTAGGGCAAGCGGAGAATCCGCGCAAACTTTTTGTTGAATCCGCCGCCGCCGATGCGCGCAATGCGTTCTATATGTTCTATATAGCACGTCTGCCAAGTTTGCAACGCGTCGCAGCAGCAGGAGCGGAGTTACGTGCGCCTTGCGTTATCCTTCGTATTAGGGCAAGCGGAGAATCCGCGCAAACTTTTTGTTGAATCCGCCGCCGCCGATGCGCGCAATGCGTTCTATATGTTCTATATAGCACGTCTGCCAAGTTTGCAACGCGTCGCAGCAGCAGGAGCGGAGTTACGTGCGCCTTGCGTTATCCTTCGTATTAGGGCAAGCGGAGAATCCGCGCAAACTTTTTGTTGAATCCGCCGCCGCCGATGCGCGCAATGCGTTCTATATATGTTCTATATAGCACGTCTGCCAAGTTTGCAACGCGTCGCAGCAGCAGGAGCGGAGTTACGTGCGCCTTGCGTTATCCTTCGTATTAGGGCAAGCGGAGAATCCGCGCAAACTTTTGTTGAATCCGCCGCCGCCGATGCGCGCAATGCGTTCTATATGTTCTATATAGCACGTCTGCCAAGTTTGCAACGCGTCGCAGCAGCAGGAGCGGAGTTACGTGCGCCTTGCGTTATCCTTCGTATTAGGGCAAGCGGAGAATCCGCGCAAACTTTTTGTTGAATCCGCCGCCGCCGATGCGCGCAATGCGTTCTATATGTTCTATAGCACGTCTGCCAAGTTTGCAACGCGTCGCAGCAGCAGGAGCGGAGTTACGTGCGCCTTGCGTTATCCTTCGTATTAGGGCAAGCGGAGAATCCGCGCAAACTTTTTGTTGAATCCGCCGCCGCCGATGCGCGCAATGCGTTCTATATGTTCTATATAGCACGTCTGCCAAGTTTGCAACGCGTCGCAGCAGCAGGAGCGGAGTTACGTGCGCCTTGCGTTATCCTTCGTATTAGGGCAAGCGGAGAATCCGCGCAAACTTTTTGTTGAATCCGCCGCCGCCGATGCGCGCAATGCGTTCTATATGTTCTATATAGCACGTCTGCCAAGTTTGCAACGCGTCGCAGCAGCAGGAGCGGAGTTACGTGCGCCTTGCGTTATCCTTCGTATTAGGGCAAGCGGAGAATCCGCGCAAACTTTTGTTGAATCCGCCGCCGCCGATGCGCGCAATGCGTTCTATATGTTCTATATAGCACGTCTGCCAAGTTTGCAACGCGTCGCAGCAGCAGGAGCGGAGTTACGGGCGCCTTGCGTTATCCTTCGTATTAGGGCAAGCGGAGAATCCGCGCAAACTTTTTGTTGAATCCGCCGCCGATGCGCGCAATGCGTTCTATATGTTCTATATAGCACGTCTGCCAAGTTTGCAACGCGTCGCAGCAGCAGGAGCGGAGTTACGTGCGCCTTGCGTTATCCTTCGTATTAGGGCAAGCGGAGAATCCGCGCAAACTTTTTGTTGAATCCGCCGCCGCCGATGCGCGCAATGCGTTCTATATGTTCTATATAGCACGTCTGCCAAGTTTGCAACGCGTCGCAGCAGCAGGAGCGGAGTTACGTGCGCCTTGCGTTATCCTTCGTATTAGGGCAAGCGGAGAATCCGCGCAAACTTTTTGTTGAATCCGCCGCCGCCGATGCGCGCAATGCGTTCTATATGTTCTATATAGCACGTCTGCCAAGTTTGCAACGCGTCGCAGCAGCAGGAGCGGAGTTACGTGCGCCTTGCGTTATCCTTCGTATTAGGGCAAGCGGAGAATCCGCGCAAACTTTTTGTTGAATCCGCCGCCGCCGATGCGCGCAATGCGTTCTATATGTTCTATATAGCACGTCTGCCAAGTTTGCAACGCGTCGCAGCAGCAGGAGCGGAGTTACGGGCGCCTTGCGTTATCCTTCGTATTAGGGCAAGCGGAGAATCCGCGCAAACTTTTTGTTGAATCCGCCGCCGCCGATGCGCGCAATGCGTTCTATATGTTCTATATAGCACGTCTGCCAAGTTTGCAACGCGTCGCAGCAGCAGCGGAGTTACGTGCGCCTTGCGTTATCCTTCGTATTAGGGCAAGCGGAGAATCCGCGCAAACTTTTTGTTGAATCCGCCGCCGCCGATGCGCGCAATGCGTTCTATATGTTCTATATAGCACGTCTGCCAAGTTTGCAACGCGTCGCAGCAGCAGGAGCGGAGTTACGTGCGCCTTGCGTTATCCTTCGTATTAGGGCAAGCGGAGAATCCGCGCAAACTTTTTGTTGAATCCGCCGCCGCCGATGCGCGCAATGCGTTCTATATGTTCTATATAGCACGTCTGCCAAGTTTGCAACGCGTCGCAGCAGCAGGAGCGGAGTTACGTGCGCCTTGCGTTATCCTTCGTATTAGGGCAAGCGGAGAATCCGCGCAAACTTTTTGTTGAATCCGCCGCCGCCGATGCGCGCAATGCGTTCTATATGTTCTATATAGCACGTCTGCCAAGTTTGCAACGCGTCGCAGCAGCAGGAGCGGAGTTACGGGCGCCTTGCGTTATCCTTCGTATTAGGGCAAGCGGAGAATCCGCGCAAACTTTTTGTTGAATCCGCCGCCGCCGATGCGCGCAATGCGTTCTATATGTTCTATATAGCACGTCTGCCAAGTTTGCAACGCGTCGCAGCAGCAGGAGCGGAGTTACGTGCGCCTTGCGTTATCCTTCGTATTAGGGCAAGCGGAGAATCCGCGCAAACTTTTTGTTGAATCCGCCGCCGCCGATGCGCGCAATGCGTTCTATATGTTCTATATAGCACGTCTGCCAAGTTTGCAACGCGTCGCAGCAGCAGGAGCGGAGTTACGTGCGCCTTGCGTTATCCTTCGTATTAGGGCAAGCGGAGAATCCGCGCAAACTTTTTGTTGAATCCGCCGCCGCCGATGCGCGCAATGCGTTCTATATGTTCTATATAGCACGTCTGCCAAGTTTGCAACGCGTCGCAGCAGCAGGAGCGGAGTTACGTGCGCCTTGCGTTATCCTTCGTATTAGGGCAAGCGGAGAATCCGCGCAAACTTTTGTTGAATCCGCCGCCGCCGATGCGCGCAATGCGTTCTATATGTTCTATATAGCACGTCTGCCAAGTTTGCAACGCGTCGCAGCAGCAGGAGCGGAGTTACGTGCGCCTTGCGTTATCCTTCGTATTAGGGCAAGCGGAGAATCCGCGCAAACTTTTTGTTGAATCCGCCGCCGCCGATGCGCGCAATGCGTTCTATATGTTCTATATAGCACGTCTGCCAAGTTTGCAACGCGTCGCAGCAGCAGGAGCGGAGTTACGTGCGCCTTGCGTTATCCTTCGTATTAGGGCAAGCGGAGAATCCGCGCAAACTTTTTGTTGAATCCGCCGCCGCCGATGCGCGCAATGCGTTCTATATGTTCTATATAGCACGTCTGCCAAGTTTGCAACGCGTCGCAGCAGCAGGAGCGGAGTTACGTGCGCCTTGCGTTATCCTTCGTATTAGGGCAAGCGGAGAATCCGCGCAAACTTTTTGTTGAATCCGCCGCCGCCGATGCGCGCAATGCGTTCTATATGTTCTATATAGCACGTCTGCCAAGTTTGCAACGCGTCGCAGCAGCAGGAGCGGAGTTACGTGCGCCTTGCGTTATCCTTCGTATTAGGGCAAGCGGAGAATCCGCGCAAACTTTTTGTTGAATCCGCCGCCGCCGATGCGCGCAATGCGTTCTATATGTTCTATATAGCACGTCTGCCAAGTTTGCAACGCGTCGCAGCAGCAGGAGCGGAGTTACGTGCGCCTTGCGTTATCCTTCGTATTAGGGCAAGCGGAGAATCCGCGCAAACTTTTTGTTGAATCCGCCGCCGCCGATGCGCGCAATGCGTTCTATATGTTCTATATAGCACGTCTGCCAAGTTTGCAACGCGTCGCAGCAGCAGGAGCGGAGTTACGTGCGCCTTGCGTTATCCTTCGTATTAGGGCAAGCGGAGAATCCGCGCAAACTTTTTGTTGAATCCGCCGCCGCCGATGCGCGCAATGCGTTCTATATATGTTCTATATAGCACGTCTGCCAAGTTTGCAACGCGTCGCAGCAGCAGGAGCGGAGTTACGTGCGCCTTGCGTTATCCTTCGTATTAGGGCAAGCGGAGAATCCGCGCAAACTTTTTGTTGAATCCGCCGCCGCCGATGCGCGCAATGCGTTCTATATGTTCTATAGCACGTCTGCCAAGTTTGCAACGCGTCGCAGCAGCAGGAGCGGAGTTACGTGCGCCTTGCGTTATCCTTCGTATTAGCAGGCAAGCGGAGAATCCGCGCAAACTTTTTGTTGAATCCGCCGCCGCCGATGCGCGCAATGCGTTCTATATGTTCTATATAGCACGTCTGCCAAGTTTGCAACGCGTCGCAGCAGCAGGAGCGGAGTTACGTGCGCCTTGCGTTATCCTTCGTATTAGGGCAAGCGGAGAATCCGCGCAAACTTTTTGTTGAATCCGCCGCCGCCGATGCGCGCAATGCGTTCTATATGTTCTATATAGCACGTCTGCCAAGTTTGCAACGCGTCGCAGCAGCAGGAGCGGAGTTACGGGCGCCTTGCGTTATCCTTCGTATTAGGGCAAGCGGAGAATCCGCGCAAACTTTTTGTTGAATCCGCCGCCGCCGATGCGCGCAATGCGTTCTATATGTTCTATATAGCACGTCTGCCAAGTTTGCAACGCGTCGCAGCAGCAGGAGCGGAGTTACGGGCGCCTTGCGTTATCCTTCGTATTAGGGCAAGCGGAGAATCCGCGCAAACTTTTGTTGAATCCGCCGCCGCCGATGCGCGCAATGCGTTCTATATGTTCTATATAGCACGTCTGCCAAGTTTGCAACGCGTCGCAGCAGCAGGAGCGGAGTTACGGGCGCCTTGCGTTATCCTTCGTATTAGGGCAAGCGGAGAATCCGCGCAAACTTTTTGTTGAATCCGCCGCCGCCGATGCGCGCAATGCGTTCTATATGTTCTATATAGCACGTCTGCCAAGTTTGCAACGCGTCGCAGCAGCAGGAGCGGAGTTACGGGCGCCTTGCGTTATCCTTCGTATTAGGGCAAGCGGAGAATCCGCGCAAACTTTTTGTTGAATCCGCCGCCGCCGATGCGCGCAATGCGTTCTATATGTTCTATATAGCACGTCTGCCAAGTTTGCAACGCGTCGCAGCAGCAGGAGCGGAGTTACGGGCGCCTTGCGTTATCCTTCGTATTAGGGCAAGCGGAGAATCCGCGCAAACTTTTTGTTGAATCCGCCGCCGCCGATGCGCGCAATGCGTTCTATATATGTTCTATATAGCACGTCTGCCAAGTTTGCAACGCGTCGCAGCAGCAGGAGCGGGTTACGGGCGCCTTGCGTTATCCTTCGTATTAGGGCAAGCGGAGAATCCGCGCAAACTTTTTGTTGAATCCGCCGCCGCCGATGCGCGCAATGCGTTCTATATGTTCTATATAGCACGTCTGCCAAGTTTGCAACGCGTCGCAGCAGCAGGAGCGGAGTTACGGGCGCCTTGCGTTATCCTTCGTATTAGGGCAAGCGGAGAATCCGCGCAAACTTTTTGTTGAATCCGCCGCCGCCGATGCGCGCAATGCGTTCTATATGTTCTATATAGCACGTCTGCCAAGTTTGCAACGCGTCGCAGCAGCAGGAGCGGAGTTACGGGCGCCTTGCGTTATCCTTCGTATTAGGGCAAGCGGAGGAGAATCCGCGCAAACTTTTTGTTGAATCCGCCGCCGCCGATGCGCGCAATGCGTTCTATATGTTCTATATAGCACGTCTGCCAAGTTTGCAACGCGTCGCAGCAGCAGGAGCGGAGTTACGGGCGCCTTGCGTTATCCTTCGTATTAGGGCAAGCGGAGAATCCGCGCAAACTTTTTGTTGAATCCGCCGCCGCCGATGCGCGCAATGCGTTCTATATGTTCTATATAGCACGTCTGCCAAGTTTGCAACGCGTCGCAGCAGCAGGAGCGGAGTTACGGGCGCCTTGCGTTATCCTTCGTATTAGGGCAAGCGGAGAATCCGCGCAAACTTTTTGTTGAATCCGCCGCCGCCGATGCGCGCAATGCGTTCTATATGTTCTATATAGCACGTCTGCCAAGTTTGCAACGCGTCGCAGCAGCAGGAGCGGAGTTACGGGCGCCTTGCGTTATCCTTCGTATTAGGGCAAGCGGAGAATCCGCGCAAACTTTTTGTTGAATCCGCCGCCGCCGATGCGCGCAATGCGTTCTATATGTTCTATATAGCACGTCTGCCAAGTTTGCAACGCGTCGCAGCAGCAGGAGCGGAGTTACGGGCGCCTTGCGTTATCCTTCGTATTAGGGCAAGCGGAGAATCCGCGCAAACTTTTTGTTGAATCCGCCGCCGCCGATGCGCGCAATGCGTTCTATATGTTCTATATAGCACGTCTGCCAAGTTTGCAACGCGTCGCAGCAGCAGGAGCGGGTTACGGGCGCCTTGCGTTATCCTTCGTATTAGGGCAAGCGGAGAATCCGCGCAAACTTTTTGTTGAATCCGCCGCCGCCGATGCGCGCAATGCGTTCTATATGTTCTATATAGCACGTCTGCCAAGTTTGCAACGCGTCGCAGCAGCAGGAGCGGGTTACGGGCGCCTTGCGTTATCCTTCGTATTAGGGCAAGCGGAGAATCCGCGCAAACTTTTTGTTGAATCCGCCGCCGCCGATGCGCGCAATGCGTTCTATATGTTCTATATAGCACGTCTGCCAAGTTTGCAACGCGTCGCAGCAGCAGGAGCGGAGTTACGGGCGCCTTGCGTTATCCTTCGTATTAGGGCAAGCGGAGAATCCGCGCAAACTTTTTGTTGAATCCGCCGCCGCCGATGCGCGCAATGCGTTCTATATGTTCTATATAGCACGTCTGCCAAGTTTGCAACGCGTCGCAGCAGCAGGAGCGGGTTACGGGCGCCTTGCGTTATCCTTCGTATTAGGGCAAGCGGAGAATCCGCGCAAACTTTTTGTTGAATCCGCCGCCGCCGATGCGCGCAATGCGTTCTATATGTTCTATATAGCACGTCTGCCAAGTTTGCAACGCGTCGCAGCAGCAGGAGCGGAGTTACGGGCGCCCTTGCGTTATCCTTCGTATTAGGGCAAGCGGAGAATCCGCGCAAACTTTTGTTGAATCCGCCGCCGCCGATGCGCGCAATGCGTTCTATATGTTCTATATAGCACGTCTGCCAAGTTTGCAACGCGTCGCAGCAGCAGGAGCGGAGTTACGGGCGCCTTGCGTTATCCTTCGTATTAGGGCAAGCGGAGAATCCGCGCAAACTTTTTGTTGAATCCGCCGCCGCCGATGCGCGCAATGCGTTCTATATGTTCTATATAGCACGTCTGCCAAGTTTGCAACGCGTCGCAGCAGCAGGAGCGGGTTACGGGCGCCTTGCGTTATCCTTCGTATTAGGGCAAGCGGAGAATCCGCGCAAACTTTTTGTTGAATCCGCCGCCGCCGATGCGCGCAATGCGTTCTATATGTTCTATATAGCACGTCTGCCAAGTTTTGCAACGCGTCGCAGCAGCAGGAGCGGAGTTACGGGCGCCTTGCGTTATCCTTCGTATTAGGGCAAGCGGAGAATCCGCGCAAACTTTTTGTTGAATCCGCCGCCGCCGATGCGCGCAATGCGTTCTATATGTTCTATATAGCACGTCTGCCAAGTTTGCAACGCGTCGCAGCAGCAGGAGCGGAGTTACGGGCGCCTTGCGTTATCCTTCGTATTAGGGCAAGCGGAGAATCCGCGCAAACTTTTTGTTGAATCCGCCGCCGCCGATGCGCGCAATGCGTTCTATATGTTCTATATAGCACGTCTGCCAAGTTTGCAACGCGTCGCAGCAGCAGGAGCGGAGTTACGGGCGCCTTGCGTTATCCTTCGTATTAGGGCAAGCGGAGAATCCGCGCAAACTTTTGTTGAATCCGCCGCCGCCGATGCGCGCAATGCGTTCTATATGTTCTATATAGCACGTCTGCCAAGTTTGCAACGCGTCGCAGCAGCAGGAGCGGAGTTACGGGCGCCTTGCGTTATCCTTCGTATTAGGGCAAGCGGAGAATCCGCGCAAACTTTTTGTTGAATCCGCCGCCGCCGATGCGCGCAATGCGTTCTATATGTTCTATATAGCACGTCTGCCAAGTTTGCAACGCGTCGCAGCAGCAGGAGCGGAGTTACGGGCGCCTTGCGTTATCCTTCGTATTAGGGCAAGCGGAGAATCCGCGCAAACTTTTTGTTGAATCCGCCGCCGCCGATGCGCGCAATGCGTTCTATATGTTCTATATAGCACGTCTGCCAAGTTTTGCAACGCGTCGCAGCAGCAGGAGCGGAGTTACGGGCGCCTTGCGTTATCCTTCGTATTAGGGCAAGCGGAGAATCCGCGCAAACTTTTTGTTGAATCCGCCGCCGCCGATGCGCGCAATGCGTTCTATATGTTCTATATAGCACGTCTGCCAAGTTGCAACGCGTCGCAGCAGCAGGAGCGGAGTTACGGGCGCCTTGCGTTATCCTTCGTATTAGGGCAAGCGGAGAATCCGCGCAAACTTTTTGTTGAATCCGCCGCCGCCGATGCGCGCAATGCGTTCTATATGTTCTATATAGCACGTCTGCCAAGTTTGCAACGCGTCGCAGCAGCAGGAGCGGAGTTACGGGCGCCTTGCGTTATCCTTCGTATTAGGGCAAGCGGAGAATCCGCGCAAACTTTTTGTTGAATCCGCCGCCGCCGATGCGCGCAATGCGTTCTATATGTTCTATATAGCACGTCTGCCAAGTTTGCAACGCGTCGCAGCAGCAGGAGCGGAGTTACGGGCGCCTTGCGTTATCCTTCGTATTAGGGCAAGCGGAGAATCCGCGCAAACTTTTTGTTGAATCCGCCGCCGCCGATGCGCGCAATGCGTTCTATATGTTCTATATAGCACGTCTGCCAAGTTTGCAACGCGTCGCAGCAGCAGGAGCGGAGTTACGGGCGCCTTGCGTTATCCTTCGTATTAGGGCAAGCGGAGAATCCGCGCAAACTTTTTGTTGAATCCGCCGCCGCCGATGCGCGCAATGCGTTCTATATGTTCTATATAGCACGTCTGCCAAGTTTGCAACGCGTCGCAGCAGCAGGAGCGGAGTTACGGGCGCCTTGCGTTATCCTTCGTATTAGGGCAAGCGGAGAATCCGCGCAAACTTTTTGTTGAATCCGCCGCCGCCGATGCGCGCAATGCGTTCTATATGTTCTATATAGCACGTCTGCCAAGTTTGCAACGCGTCGCAGCAGCAGGAGCGGAGTTACGGGCGCCTTGCGTTATCCTTCGTATTAGGGCAAGCGGAGAATCCGCGCAAACTTTTTGTTGTTGAATCCGCCGCCGCCGATGCGCGCAATGCGTTCTATATGTTCTATATAGCACGTCTGCCAAGTTTGCAACGCGTCGCAGCAGCAGGAGCGGAGTTACGGGCGCCTTGCGTTATCCTTCGTATTAGGGCAAGCGGAGAATCCGCGCAAACTTTTTGTTGAATCCGCCGCCGCCGATGCGCGCAATGCGTTCTATATGTTCTATATAGCACGTCTGCCAAGTTTGCAACGCGTCGCAGCAGCAGGAGCGGAGTTACGGGCGCCTTGCGTTATCCTTCGTATTAGGGCAAGCGGAGAATCCGCGCAAACTTTTTGTTGAATCCGCCGCCGCCGATGCGCGCAATGCGTTCTATATGTTCTATATAGCACGTCTGCCAAAGTTTGCAACGCGTCGCAGCAGCAGGAGCGGAGTTACGGGCGCCTTGCGTTATCCTTCGTATTAGGGCAAGCGGAGAATCCGCGCAAACTTTTTTTGTTGAATCCGCCGCCGCCGATGCGCGCAATGCGTTCTATATGTTCTATATAGCACGTCTGCCAAGTTTGCAACGCGTCGCAGCAGCAGGAGCGGAGTTACGGGCGCCTTGCGTTATCCTTCGTATTAGGGCAAGCGGAGAATCCGCGCAAACTTTTTGTTGAATCCGCCGCCGCCGATGCGCGCAATGCGTTCTATATGTTCTATATAGCACGTCTGCCAAGTTTGCAACGCGTCGCAGCAGCAGGAGCGGAGTTACGGGCGCCTTGCGTTATCCTTCGTATTAGGGCAAGCGGAGAATCCGCGCAAACTTTTTGTTGAATCCGCCGCCGCCGATGCGCGCAATGCGTTCTATATGTTCTATATAGCACGTCTGCCAAGTTTGCAACGCGTCGCAGCAGCAGGAGCGGAGTTACGGGCGCCTTGCGTTATCCTTCGTATTAGGGCAAGCGGAGAATCCGCGCAAACTTTTTGTTGAATCCGCCGCCGCCGATGCGCGCAATGCGTTCTATATGTTCTATATAGCACGTCTGCCAAGTTTGCAACGCGTCGCAGCAGCAGGAGCGGAGTTACGGGCGCCTTGCGTTATCCTTCGTATTAGGGCAAGCGGAGAATCCGCGCAAACTTTTTGTTGAATCCGCCGCCGCCGATGCGCGCAATGCGTTCTATATGTTCTATATAGCACGTCTGCCAAGTTTGCAACGCGTCGCAGCAGCAGGAGCGGGTTACGGGCGCCTTGCGTTATCCTTCGTATTAGGGCAAGCGGAGAATCCGCGCAAACTTTTTGTTGAATCCGCCGCCGCCGATGCGCGCAATGCGTTCTATATGTTCTATATAGCACGTCTGCCAAGTTTGCAACGCGTCGCAGCAGCAGGAGCGGAGTTACGGGCGCCTTGCGTTATCCTTCGTATTAGGGCAAGCGGAGAATCCGCGCAAACTTTTTGTTGAATCCGCCGCCGCCGATGCGCGCAATGCGTTCTATATGTTCTATATAGCACGTCTGCCAAGTTTGCAACGCGTCGCAGCAGCAGGAGCGGAGTTACGGGCGCCTTGCGTTATCCTTCGTATTAGGGCAAGCGGAGAATCCGCGCAAACTTTTTGTTGAATCCGCCGCCGCCGATGCGCGCAATGCGTTCTATATGTTCTATATAGCACGTCTGCCAAGTTTGCAACGCGTCGCAGCAGCAGGAGCGGAGTTACGGGCGCCTTGCGTTATCCTTCGTATTAGGGCAAGCGGAGAATCCGCGCAAACTTTTTGTTGAATCCGCCGCCGCCGATGCGCGCAATGCGTTCTATATGTTCTATATAGCACACGTCTGCCAAGTTTGCAACGCGTCGCAGCAGCAGGAGCGGAGTTACGGGCGCCTTGCGTTATCCTTCGTATTAGGGCAAGCGGAGAATCCGCGCAAACTTTTTGTTGAATCCGCCGCCGCCGATGCGCGCAATGCGTTCTATATGTTCTATATAGCACGTCTGCCAAGTTTGCAACGCGTCGCAGCAGCAGGAGCGGAGTTACGGGCGCCTTGCGTTATCCTTCGTATTAGGGCAAGCGGAGAATCCGCGCAAACTTTTTGTTGAATCCGCCGCCGCCGATGCGCGCAATGCGTTCTATATGTTCTATATAGCACGTCTGCCAAGTTTGCAACGCGTCGCAGCAGCAGGAGCGGAGTTACGGGCGCCTTGCGTTATCCTTCGTATTAGGGCAAGCGGAGAATCCGCGCAAACTTTTTTGTTGAATCCGCCGCCGCCGATGCGCGCAATGCGTTCTATATGTTCTATATAGCACGTCTGCCAAGTTTGCAACGCGTCGCAGCAGCAGGAGCGGAGTTACGGGCGCCTTGCGTTATCCTTCGTATTAGGGCAAGCGGAGAATCCGCGCAAACTTTTTGTTGAATCCGCCGCCGCCGATGCGCGCAATGCGTTCTATATGTTCTATATAGCACGTCTGCCAAGTTTGCAACGCGTCGCAGCAGCAGGAGCGGAGTTACGGGCGCCTTGCGTTATCCTTCGTATTAGGGCAAGCGGAGAATCCGCGCAAACTTTTTGTTGAATCCGCCGCCGCCGATGCGCGCAATGCGTTCTATATGTTCTATATAGCACGTCTGCCAAGTTTGCAACGCGTCGCAGCAGCAGGAGCGGAGTTACGGGCGCCTTGCGTTATCCTTCGTATTAGGGCAAGCGGAGAATCCGCGCAAACTTTTTGTTGAATCCGCCGCCGCCGATGCGCGCAATGCGTTCTATATGTTCTATATAGCACGTCTGCCAAGTTTGCAACGCGTCGCAGCAGCAGGAGCGGAGTTACGGGCGCCTTGCGTTATCCTTCGTATTAGGGCAAGCGGAGAATCCGCGCAAACTTTTTGTTGAATCCGCCGCCGCCGATGCGCGCAATGCGTTCTATATGTTCTATATAGCACGTCTGCCAAGTTTGCAACGCGTCGCAGCAGCAGGAGCGGAGTTACGGGCGCCTTGCGTTATCCTTCGTATTAGGGCAAGCGGAGAATCCGCGCAAACTTTTTTTGTTGAATCCGCCGCCGCCGATGCGCGCAATGCGTTCTATATGTTCTATATAGCACGTCTGCCAAGTTTGCAACGCGTCGCAGCAGCAGGAGCGGAGTTACGGGCGCCTTGCGTTATCCTTCGTATTAGGGCAAGCGGAGAATCCGCGCAAACTTTTTGTTGAATCCGCCGCCGCCGATGCGCGCAATGCGTTCTATATGTTCTATATAGCACGTCTGCCAAGTTTGCAACGCGTCGCAGCAGCAGGAGCGGAGTTACGGGCGCCTTGCGTTATCCTTCGTATTAGGGCAAGCGGAGAATCCGCGCAAACTTTTTGTTGAATCCGCCGCCGCCGATGCGCGCAATGCGTTCTATATGTTCTATATAGCACGTCTGCCAAGTTTGCAACGCGTCGCAGCAGCAGGAGCGGAGTTACGGGCGCCTTGCGTTATCCTTCGTATTAGGGCAAGCGGAGAATCCGCGCAAACTTTTTTTGTTGAATCCGCCGCCGCCGATGCGCGCAATGCGTTCTATATGTTCTATATAGCACGTCTGCCAAGTTTGCAACGCGTCGCAGCAGCAGGAGCGGAGTTACGGGCGCCTTGCGTTATCCTTCGTATTAGGGCAAGCGGAGAATCCGCGCAAACTTTTTGTTGAATCCGCCGCCGCCGATGCGCGCAATGCGTTCTATATGTTCTATATAGCACGTCTGCCAAGTTTGCAACGCGTCGCAGCAGCAGGAGCGGAGTTACGGGCGCCTTGCGTTATCCTTCGTATTAGGGCAAGCGGAGAATCCGCGCAAACTTTTTGTTGAATCCGCCGCCGCCGATGCGCGCAATGCGTTCTATATGTTCTATATAGCACGTCTGCCAAGTTTGCAACGCGTCGCAGCAGCAGGAGCGGAGTTACGGGCGCCTTGCGTTATCCTTCGTATTAGGGCAAGCGGAGAATCCGCGCAAACTTTTTGTTGAATCCGCCGCCGCCGATGCGCGCAATGCGTTCTATATGTTCTATATAGCACGTCTGCCAAGTTTGCAACGCGTCGCAGCAGCAGGAGCGGAGTTACGGGCGCCTTGCGTTATCCTTCGTATTAGGGCAAGCGGAGAATCCGCGCAAACTTTTTGTTGAATCCGCCGCCGCCGATGCGCGCAATGCGTTCTATATGTTCTATATAGCACGTCTGCCAAGTTTGCAACGCGTCGCAGCAGCAGGAGCGGAGTTACGGGCGCCTTGCGTTATCCTTCGTATTAGGGCAAGCGGAGAATCCGCGCAAACTTTTTTTGTTGAATCCGCCGCCGCCGATGCGCGCAATGCGTTCTATATGTTCTATATAGCACGTCTGCCAAGTTTGCAACGCGTCGCAGCAGCAGGAGCGGAGTTACGGGCGCCTTGCGTTATCCTTCGTATTAGGGCAAGCGGAGAATCCGCGCAAACTTTTTGTTGAATCCGCCGCCGCCGATGCGCGCAATGCGTTCTATATGTTCTATATAGCACGTCTGCCAAGTTTGCAACGCGTCGCAGCAGCAGGAGCGGAGTTACGGGCGCCTTGCGTTATCCTTCGTATTAGGGCAAGCGGAGAATCCGCGCAAACTTTTTGTTGAATCCGCCGCCGCCGATGCGCGCAATGCGTTCTATATGTTCTATATAGCACGTCTGCCAAGTTTGCAACGCGTCGCAGCAGCAGGAGCGGAGTTACGGGCGCCTTGCGTTATCCTTCGTATTAGGGCAAGCGGAGAATCCGCGCAAACTTTTTGTTGAATCCGCCGCCGCCGATGCGCGCAATGCGTTCTATATGTTCTATATAGCACGTCTGCCAAGTTTGCAACGCGTCGCAGCAGCAGGAGCGGAGTTACGGGCGCCTTGCGTTATCCTTCGTATTAGGGCAAGCGGAGAATCCGCGCAAACTTTTTGTTGAATCCGCCGCCGCCGATGCGCGCAATGCGTTCTATATGTTCTATATAGCACGTCTGCCAAGTTTGCAACGCGTCGCAGCAGCAGGAGCGGGTTACGGGCGCCTTGCGTTATCCTTCGTATTAGGGCAAGCGGAGAATCCGCGCAAACTTTTTGTTGAATCCGCCGCCGCCGATGCGCGCAATGCGTTCTATATGTTCTATATAGCACGTCTGCCAAGTTTGCAACGCGTCGCAGCAGCAGGAGCGGAGTTACGGGCGCCTTGCGTTATCCTTCGTATTAGGGCAAGCGGAGAATCCGCGCAAACTTTTTGTTGAATCCGCCGCCGCCGATGCGCGCAATGCGTTCTATATGTTCTATATAGCACGTCTGCCAAGTTTGCAACGCGTCGCAGCAGCAGGAGCGGAGTTACGGGCGCCTTGCGTTATCCTTCGTATTAGGGCAAGCGGAGAATCCGCGCAAACTTTTTGTTGAATCCGCCGCCGCCGATGCGCGCAATGCGTTCTATATGTTCTATATAGCACGTCTGCCAAGTTTGCAACGCGTCGCAGCAGCAGGAGCGGAGTTACGGGCGCCTTGCGTTATCCTTCGTATTAGGGCAAGCGGAGAATCCGCGCAAACTTTTTGTTGAATCCGCCGCCGCCGATGCGCGCAATGCGTTCTATATGTTCTATATAGCACGTCTGCCAAGTTTGCAACGCGTCGCAGCAGCAGGAGCGGAGTTACGGGCGCCTTGCGTTATCCTTCGTATTAGGGCAAGCGGAGAATCCGCGCAAACTTTTTGTTGAATCCGCCGCCGCCGATGCGCGCAATGCGTTCTATATGTTCTATATAGCACGTCTGCCAAGTTTGCAACGCGTCGCAGCAGCAGGAGCGGAGTTACGGGCGCCTTGCGTTATCCTTCGTATTAGGGCAAGCGGAGAATCCGCGCAAACTTTTTGTTGAATCCGCCGCCGCCGATGCGCGCAATGCGTTCTATATGTTCTATATAGCACGTCTGCCAAGTTTGCAACGCGTCGCAGCAGCAGGAGCGGAGTTACGGGCGCCTTGCGTTATCCTTCGTATTAGGGCAAGCGGAGAATCCGCGCAAACTTTTGTTGAATCCGCCGCCGCCGATGCGCGCAATGCGTTCTATATGTTCTATATAGCACGTCTGCCAAGTTTGCAACGCGTCGCAGCAGCAGGAGCGGAGTTACGGGCGCCTTGCGTTATCCTTCGTATTAGGGCAAGCGGAGAATCCGCGCAAACTTTTTGTTGAATCCGCCGCCGCCGATGCGCGCAATGCGTTCTATATGTTCTATATAGCACGTCTGCCAAGTTTGCAACGCGTCGCAGCAGCAGGAGCGGAGTTACGGGCGCCTTGCGTTATCCTTCGTATTAGGGCAAGCGGAGAATCCGCGCAAACTTTTTGTTGAATCCGCCGCCGCCGATGCGCGCAATGCGTTCTATATGTTCTATATAGCACGTCTGCCAAGTTTGCAACGCGTCGCAGCAGCAGGAGCGGAGTTACGGGCGCCTTGCGTTATCCTTCGTATTAGGGCAAGCGGAGAATCCGCGCAAACTTTTTGTTGAATCCGCCGCCGCCGATGCGCGCAATGCGTTCTATATGTTCTATATAGCACGTCTGCCAAGTTTGCAACGCGTCGCAGCAGCAGGAGCGGAGTTACGGGCGCCTTGCGTTATCCTTCGTATTAGGGCAAGCGGAGAATCCGCGCAAACTTTTTGTTGAATCCGCCGCCGCCGATGCGCGCAATGCGTTCTATATGTTCTATATAGCACGTCTGCCAAGTTTGCAACGCGTCGCAGCAGCAGGAGCGGAGTTACGGGCGCCTTGCGTTATCCTTCGTATTAGGGCAAGCGGAGAATCCGCGCAAACTTTTTGTTGAATCCGCCGCCGCCGATGCGCGCAATGCGTTCTATATGTTCTATATAGCACGTCTGCCAAGTTTGCAACGCGTCGCAGCAGCAGGAGCGGAGTTACGGGCGCCTTGCGTTATCCTTCGTATTAGGGCAAGCGGAGAATCCGCGCAAACTTTTTGTTGAATCCGCCGCCGCCGATGCGCGCAATGCGTTCTATATGTTCTATATAGCACGTCTGCCAAGTTTGCAACGCGTCGCAGCAGCAGGAGCGGAGTTACGGGCGCCTTGCGTTATCCTTCGTATTAGGGCAAGCGGAGAATCCGCGCAAACTTTTTGTTGAATCCGCCGCCGCCGATGCGCGCAATGCGTTCTATATGTTCTATATAGCACGTCTGCCAAGTTTGCAACGCGTCGCAGCAGCAGGAGCGGAGTTACGGGCGCCTTGCGTTATCCTTCGTATTAGGGCAAGCGGAGAATCCGCGCAAACTTTTTGTTGAATCCGCCGCCGCCGATGCGCGCAATGCGTTCTATATGTTCTATATAGCACGTCTGCCAAGTTTGCAACGCGTCGCAGCAGCAGGAGCGGAGTTACGGGCGCCTTGCGTTATCCTTCGTATTAGGGCAAGCGGAGAATCCGCGCAAACTTTTTGTTGAATCCGCCGCCGCCGATGCGCGCAATGCGTTCTATATGTTCTATATAGCACGTCTGCCAAGTTTGCAACGCGTCGCAGCAGCAGGAGCGGAGTTACGGGCGCCTTGCGTTATCCTTCGTATTAGGGCAAGCGGAGAATCCGCGCAAACTTTTTGTTGAATCCGCCGCCGCCGATGCGCGCAATGCGTTCTATATGTTCTATATAGCACGTCTGCCAAGTTTGCAACGCGTCGCAGCAGCAGGAGCGGAGTTACGGGCGCCTTGCGTTATCCTTCGTATTAGGGCAAGCGGAGAATCCGCGCAAACTTTTTGTTGAATCCGCCGCCGCCGATGCGCGCAATGCGTTCTATATGTTCTATATAGCACGTCTGCCAAGTTTGCAACGCGTCGCAGCAGCAGGAGCGGAGTTACGGGCGCCTTGCGTTATCCTTCGTATTAGGGCAAGCGGAGAATCCGCGCAAACTTTTTGTTGAATCCGCCGCCGCCGATGCGCGCAATGCGTTCTATATGTTCTATATAGCACGTCTGCCAAGTTTGCAACGCGTCGCAGCAGCAGGAGCGGAGTTACGGGCGCCTTGCGTTATCCTTCGTATTAGGGCAAGCGGAGAATCCGCGCAAACTTTTTGTTGAATCCGCCGCCGCCGATGCGCGCAATGCGTTCTATATGTTCTATATAGCACGTCTGCCAAGTTTGCAACGCGTCGCAGCAGCAGGAGCGGAGTTACGGGCGCCTTGCGTTATCCTTCGTATTAGGGCAAGCGGAGAATCCGCGCAAACTTTTTGTTGAATCCGCCGCCGCCGATGCGCGCAATGCGTTCTATATGTTCTATATAGCACGTCTGCCAAGTTTGCAACGCGTCGCAGCAGCAGGAGCGGAGTTACGGGCGCCTTGCGTTATCCTTCGTATTAGGGCAAGCGGAGAATCCGCGCAAACTTTTTGTTGAATCCGCCGCCGCCGATGCGCGCAATGCGTTCTATATGTTCTATATAGCACGTCTGCCAAGTTTGCAACGCGTCGCAGCAGCAGGAGCGGAGTTACGGGCGCCTTGCGTTATCCTTCGTATTAGGGCAAGCGGAGAATCCGCGCAAACTTTTTGTTGAATCCGCCGCCGCCGATGCGCGCAATGCGTTCTATATGTTCTATATAGCACGTCTGCCAAGTTTGCAACGCGTCGCAGCAGCAGGAGCGGAGTTACGGGCGCCTTGCGTTATCCTTCGTATTAGGGCAAGCGGAGAATCCGCGCAAACTTTTTGTTGAATCCGCCGCCGCCGATGCGCGCAATGCGTTCTATATGTTCTATATAGCACGTCTGCCAAGTTTGCAACGCGTCGCAGCAGCAGGAGCGGAGTTACGGGCGCCTTGCGTTATCCTTCGTATTAGGGCAAGCGGAGAATCCGCGCAAACTTTTTGTTGAATCCGCCGCCGCCGATGCGCGCAATGCGTTCTATATGTTCTATATAGCACGTCTGCCAAGTTTGCAACGCGTCGCAGCAGCAGGAGCGGGTTACGGGCGCCTTGCGTTATCCTTCGTATTAGGGCAAGCGGAGAATCCGCGCAAACTTTTGTTGAATCCGCCGCCGCCGATGCGCGCAATGCGTTCTATATGTTCTATATAGCACGTCTGCCAAGTTTGCAACGCGTCGCAGCAGCAGGAGCGGAGTTACGGGCGCCTTGCGTTATCCTTCGTATTAGGGCAAGCGGAGAATCCGCGCAAACTTTTTGTTGAATCCGCCGCCGCCGATGCGCGCAATGCGTTCTATATGTTCTATATAGCACGTCTGCCAAGTTTGCAACGCGTCGCAGCAGCAGGAGCGGAGTTACGGGCGCCTTGCGTTATCCTTCGTATTAGGGCAAGCGGAGAATCCGCGCAAACTTTTTGTTGAATCCGCCGCCGCCGATGCGCGCAATGCGTTCTATATGTTCTATATAGCACGTCTGCCAAGTTTGCAACGCGTCGCAGCAGCAGGAGCGGAGTTACGGGCGCCTTGCGTTATCCTTCGTATTAGGGCAAGCGGAGAATCCGCGCAAACTTTTTGTTGAATCCGCCGCCGCCGATGCGCGCAATGCGTTCTATATGTTCTATATAGCACGTCTGCCAAGTTTGCAACGCGTCGCAGCAGCAGGAGCGGAGTTACGGGCGCCTTGCGTTATCCTTCGTATTAGGGCAAGCGGAGAATCCGCGCAAACTTTTTGTTGAATCCGCCGCCGCCGATGCGCGCAATGCGTTCTATATGTTCTATATAGCACGTCTGCCAAGTTTGCAACGCGTCGCAGCAGCAGGAGCGGAGTTACGGGCGCCTTGCGTTATCCTTCGTATTAGGGCAAGCGGAGAATCCGCGCAAACTTTTTGTTGAATCCGCCGCCGCCGATGCGCGCAATGCGTTCTATATGTTCTATATAGCACGTCTGCCAAGTTTGCAACGCGTCGCAGCAGCAGGAGCGGAGTTACGGGCGCCTTGCGTTATCCTTCGTATTAGGGCAAGCGGAGAATCCGCGCAAACTTTTTGTTGAATCCGCCGCCGCCGATGCGCGCAATGCGTTCTATATGTTCTATATAGCACGTCTGCCAAGTTTGCAACGCGTCGCAGCAGCAGGAGCGGAGTTACGGGCGCCTTGCGTTATCCTTCGTATTAGGGCAAGCGGAGAATCCGCGCAAACTTTTTGTTGAATCCGCCGCCGCCGATGCGCGCAATGCGTTCTATATGTTCTATATAGCACGTCTGCCAAGTTTGCAACGCGTCGCAGCAGCAGGAGCGGAGTTACGGGCGCCTTGCGTTATCCTTCGTATTAGGGCAAGCGGAGAATCCGCGCAAACTTTTTGTTGAATCCGCCGCCGCCGATGCGCGCAATGCGTTCTATATGTTCTATATAGCACGTCTGCCAAGTTTGCAACGCGTCGCAGCAGCAGGAGCGGAGTTACGGGCGCCTTGCGTTATCCTTCGTATTAGGGCAAGCGGAGAATCCGCGCAAACTTTTTGTTGAATCCGCCGCCGCCGATGCGCGCAATGCGTTCTATATGTTCTATATAGCACGTCTGCCAAGTTTGCAACGCGTCGCAGCAGCAGGAGCGGAGTTACGGGCGCCTTGCGTTATCCTTCGTATTAGGGCAAGCGGAGAATCCGCGCAAACTTTTTGTTGAATCCGCCGCCGCCGATGCGCGCAATGCGTTCTATATGTTCTATATAGCACGTCTGCCAAGTTTGCAACGCGTCGCAGCAGCAGGAGCGGGTTACGGGCGCCTTGCGTTATCCTTCGTATTAGGGCAAGCGGAGAATCCGCGCAAACTTTTTGTTGAATCCGCCGCCGCCGATGCGCGCAATGCGTTCTATATGTTCTATATAGCACGTCTGCCAAGTTTGCAACGCGTCGCAGCAGCAGGAGCGGAGTTACGGGCGCCTTGCGTTATCCTTCGTATTAGGGCAAGCGGAGAATCCGCGCAAACTTTTTGTTGAATCCGCCGCCGCCGATGCGCGCAATGCGTTCTATATGTTCTATATAGCACGTCTGCCAAGTTTGCAACGCGTCGCAGCAGCAGGAGCGGAGTTACGGGCGCCTTGCGTTATCCTTCGTATTAGGGCAAGCGGAGAATCCGCGCAAACTTTTTGTTGAATCCGCCGCCGCCGATGCGCGCAATGCGTTCTATATGTTCTATATAGCACGTCTGCCAAGTTTGCAACGCGTCGCAGCAGCAGGAGCGGAGTTACGGGCGCCTTGCGTTATCCTTCGTATTAGGGCAAGCGGAGAATCCGCGCAAACTTTTTGTTGAATCCGCCGCCGCCGATGCGCGCAATGCGTTCTATATGTTCTATATAGCACGTCTGCCAAGTTTGCAACGCGTCGCAGCAGCAGGAGCGGGTTACGGGCGCCTTGCGTTATCCTTCGTATTAGGGCAAGCGGAGAATCCGCGCAAACTTTTTGTTGAATCCGCCGCCGCCGATGCGCGCAATGCGTTCTATATGTTCTATATAGCACGTCTGCCAAGTTTGCAACGCGTCGCAGCAGCAGGAGCGGAGTTACGGGCGCCTTGCGTTATCCTTCGTATTAGGGCAAGCGGAGAATCCGCGCAAACTTTTTGTTGAATCCGCCGCCGCCGATGCGCGCAATGCGTTCTATATGTTCTATATAGCACGTCTGCCAAGTTTGCAACGCGTCGCAGCAGCAGGAGCGGAGTTACGGGCGCCTTGCGTTATCCTTCGTATTAGGGCAAGCGGAGAATCCGCGCAAACTTTTTGTTGAATCCGCCGCCGCCGATGCGCGCAATGCGTTCTATATGTTCTATATAGCACGTCTGCCAAGTTTGCAACGCGTCGCAGCAGCAGGAGCGGAGTTACGGGCGCCTTGCGTTATCCTTCGTATTAGGGCAAGCGGAGAATCCGCGCAAACTTTTTGTTGAATCCGCCGCCGCCGATGCGCGCAATGCGTTCTATATGTTCTATATAGCACGTCTGCCAAGTTTGCAACGCGTCGCAGCAGCAGGAGCGGGTTACGGGCGCCTTGCGTTATCCTTCGTATTAGGGCAAGCGGAGAATCCGCGCAAACTTTTTGTTGAATCCGCCGCCGCCGATGCGCGCAATGCGTTCTATATGTTCTATATAGCACGTCTGCCAAGTTTGCAACGCGTCGCAGCAGCAGGAGCGGAGTTACGGGCGCCTTGCGTTATCCTTCGTATTAGGGCAAGCGGAGAATCCGCGCAAACTTTTTGTTGAATCCGCCGCCGCCGATGCGCGCAATGCGTTCTATATGTTCTATATAGCACGTCTGCCAAGTTTGCAACGCGTCGCAGCAGCAGGAGCGGGTTACGGGCGCCTTGCGTTATCCTTCGTATTAGGGCAAGCGGAGAATCCGCGCAAACTTTTTGTTGAATCCGCCGCCGCCGATGCGCGCAATGCGTTCTATATGTTCTATATAGCACGTCTGCCAAGTTTGCAACGCGTCGCAGCAGCAGGAGCGGAGTTACGGGCGCCTTGCGTTATCCTTCGTATTAGGGCAAGCGGAGAATCCGCGCAAACTTTTTGTTGAATCCGCCGCCGCCGATGCGCGCAATGCGTTCTATATGTTCTATATAGCACGTCTGCCAAGTTTGCAACGCGTCGCAGCAGCAGGAGCGGAGTTACGGGCGCCTTGCGTTATCCTTCGTATTAGGGCAAGCGGAGAATCCGCGCAAACTTTTTGTTGAATCCGCCGCCGCCGATGCGCGCAATGCGTTCTATATGTTCTATATAGCACGTCTGCCAAGTTTGCAACGCGTCGCAGCAGCAGGAGCGGAGTTACGGGCGCCTTGCGTTATCCTTCGTATTAGGGCAAGCGGAGAATCCGCGCAAACTTTTTGTTGAATCCGCCGCCGCCGATGCGCGCAATGCGTTCTATATGTTCTATATAGCACGTCTGCCAAGTTTGCAACGCGTCGCAGCAGCAGGAGCGGAGTTACGGGCGCCTTGCGTTATCCTTCGTATTAGGGCAAGCGGAGAATCCGCGCAAACTTTTTGTTGAATCCGCCGCCGCCGATGCGCGCAATGCGTTCTATATGTTCTATATAGCACGTCTGCCAAGTTTGCAACGCGTCGCAGCAGCAGGAGCGGAGTTACGGGCGCCTTGCGTTATCCTTCGTATTAGGGCAAGCGGAGAATCCGCGCAAACTTTTTGTTGAATCCGCCGCCGCCGATGCGCGCAATGCGTTCTATATGTTCTATATAGCACGTCTGCCAAGTTTGCAACGCGTCGCAGCAGCAGGAGCGGAGTTACGGGCGCCTTGCGTTATCCTTCGTATTAGGGCAAGCGGAGAATCCGCGCAAACTTTTTGTTGAATCCGCCGCCGCCGATGCGCGCAATGCGTTCTATATGTTCTATATAGCACGTCTGCCAAGTTTGCAACGCGTCGCAGCAGCAGGAGCGGAGTTACGGGCGCCTTGCGTTATCCTTCGTATTAGGGCAAGCGGAGAATCCGCGCAAACTTTTTGTTGAATCCGCCGCCGCCGATGCGCGCAATGCGTTCTATATGTTCTATATAGCACGTCTGCCAAGTTTGCAACGCGTCGCAGCAGCAGGAGCGGAGTTACGGGCGCCTTGCGTTATCCTTCGTATTAGGGCAAGCGGAGAATCCGCGCAAACTTTTTGTTGAATCCGCCGCCGCCGATGCGCGCAATGCGTTCTATATGTTCTATATAGCACGTCTGCCAAGTTTGCAACGCGTCGCAGCAGCAGGAGCGGAGTTACGGGCGCCTTGCGTTATCCTTCGTATTAGGGCAAGCGGAGAATCCGCGCAAACTTTTTGTTGAATCCGCCGCCGCCGATGCGCGCAATGCGTTCTATATGTTCTATATAGCACGTCTGCCAAGTTTGCAACGCGTCGCAGCAGCAGGAGCGGAGTTACGGGCGCCTTGCGTTATCCTTCGTATTAGGGCAAGCGGAGAATCCGCGCAAACTTTTTGTTGAATCCGCCGCCGCCGATGCGCGCAATGCGTTCTATATGTTCTATATAGCACGTCTGCCAAGTTTGCAACGCGTCGCAGCAGCAGGAGCGGAGTTACGGGCGCCTTGCGTTATCCTTCGTATTAGGGCAAGCGGAGAATCCGCGCAAACTTTTTGTTGAATCCGCCGCCGCCGATGCGCGCAATGCGTTCTATATGTTCTATATAGCACGTCTGCCAAGTTTGCAACGCGTCGCAGCAGCAGGAGCGGAGTTACGGGCGCCTTGCGTTATCCTTCGTATTAGGGCAAGCGGAGAATCCGCGCAAACTTTTTGTTGAATCCGCCGCCGCCGATGCGCGCAATGCGTTCTATATGTTCTATATAGCACGTCTGCCAAGTTTGCAACGCGTCGCAGCAGCAGGAGCGGGTTACGGGCGCCTTGCGTTATCCTTCGTATTAGGGCAAGCGGAGAATCCGCGCAAACTTTTTGTTGAATCCGCCGCCGCCGATGCGCGCAATGCGTTCTATATGTTCTATATAGCACGTCTGCCAAGTTTGCAACGCGTCGCAGCAGCAGGAGCGGGTTACGGGCGCCTTGCGTTATCCTTCGTATTAGGGCAAGCGGAGAATCCGCGCAAACTTTTTGTTGAATCCGCCGCCGCCGATGCGCGCAATGCGTTCTATATGTTCTATATAGCACGTCTGCCAAGTTTGCAACGCGTCGCAGCAGCAGGAGCGGAGTTACGGGCGCCTTGCGTTATCCTTCGTATTAGGGCAAGCGGAGAATCCGCGCAAACTTTTTGTTGAATCCGCCGCCGCCGATGCGCGCAATGCGTTCTATATGTTCTATATAGCACGTCTGCCAAGTTTGCAACGCGTCGCAGCAGCAGGAGCGGAGTTACGGGCGCCTTGCGTTATCCTTCGTATTAGGGCAAGCGGAGAATCCGCGCAAACTTTTTGTTGAATCCGCCGCCGCCGATGCGCGCAATGCGTTCTATATGTTCTATATAGCACGTCTGCCAAGTTTGCAACGCGTCGCAGCAGCAGGAGCGGAGTTACGGGCGCCTTGCGTTATCCTTCGTATTAGGGCAAGCGGAGAATCCGCGCAAACTTTTTGTTGAATCCGCCGCCGCCGATGCGCGCAATGCGTTCTATATGTTCTATATAGCACGTCTGCCAAGTTTGCAACGCGTCGCAGCAGCAGGAGCGGAGTTACGGGCGCCTTGCGTTATCCTTCGTATTAGGGCAAGCGGAGAATCCGCGCAAACTTTTTGTTGAATCCGCCGCCGCCGATGCGCGCAATGCGTTCTATATGTTCTATATAGCACGTCTGCCAAGTTTGCAACGCGTCGCAGCAGCAGGAGCGGAGTTACGGGCGCCTTGCGTTATCCTTCGTATTAGGGCAAGCGGAGAATCCGCGCAAACTTTTTGTTGAATCCGCCGCCGCCGATGCGCGCAATGCGTTCTATATGTTCTATATAGCACGTCTGCCAAGTTTGCAACGCGTCGCAGCAGCAGGAGCGGAGTTACGGGCGCCTTGCGTTATCCTTCGTATTAGGGCAAGCGGAGAATCCGCGCAAACTTTTTGTTGAATCCGCCGCCGCCGATGCGCGCAATGCGTTCTATATGTTCTATATAGCACGTCTGCCAAGTTTGCAACGCGTCGCAGCAGCAGGAGCGGAGTTACGGGCGCCTTGCGTTATCCTTCGTATTAGGGCAAGCGGAGAATCCGCGCAAACTTTTTGTTGAATCCGCCGCCGCCGATGCGCGCAATGCGTTCTATATGTTCTATATAGCACGTCTGCCAAGTTTGCAACGCGTCGCAGCAGCAGGAGCGGAGTTACGGGCGCCTTGCGTTATCCTTCGTATTAGGGCAAGCGGAGAATCCGCGCAAACTTTTTGTTGAATCCGCCGCCGCCGATGCGCGCAATGCGTTCTATATGTTCTATATAGCACGTCTGCCAAGTTTGCAACGCGTCGCAGCAGCAGGAGCGGAGTTACGGGCGCCTTGCGTTATCCTTCGTATTAGGGCAAGCGGAGAATCCGCGCAAACTTTTTGTTGAATCCGCCGCCGCCGATGCGCGCAATGCGTTCTATATGTTCTATATAGCACGTCTGCCAAGTTTGCAACGCGTCGCAGCAGCAGGAGCGGAGTTACGGGCGCCTTGCGTTATCCTTCGTATTAGGGCAAGCGGAGAATCCGCGCAAACTTTTTGTTGAATCCGCCGCCGCCGATGCGCGCAATGCGTTCTATATGTTCTATATAGCACGTCTGCCAAGTTTGCAACGCGTCGCAGCAGCAGGAGCGGAGTTACGGGCGCCTTGCGTTATCCTTCGTATTAGGGCAAGCGGAGAATCCGCGCAAACTTTTTGTTGAATCCGCCGCCGCCGATGCGCGCAATGCGTTCTATATGTTCTATATAGCACGTCTGCCAAGTTTGCAACGCGTCGCAGCAGCAGGAGCGGAGTTACGGGCGCCTTGCGTTATCCTTCGTATTAGGGCAAGCGGAGAATCCGCGCAAACTTTTTGTTGAATCCGCCGCCGCCGATGCGCGCAATGCGTTCTATATGTTCTATATAGCACGTCTGCCAAGTTTGCAACGCGTCGCAGCAGCAGGAGCGGAGTTACGCGCGCCTTGCGTTATCCTTCGTATTAGGGCAAGCGGAGAATCCGCGCAAACTTTTTGTTGAATCCGCCGCCGCCGATGCGCGCAATGCGTTCTATATGTTCTATATAGCACGTCTGCCAAGTTTGCAACGCGTCGCAGCAGCAGGAGCGGAGTTACGGGCGCCTTGCGTTATCCTTCGTATTAGGGCAAGCGGAGAATCCGCGCAAACTTTTTGTTGAATCCGCCGCCGCCGATGCGCGCAATGCGTTCTATATGTTCTATATAGCACGTCTGCCAAGTTTGCAACGCGTCGCAGCAGCAGGAGCGGAGTTACGGGCGCCTTGCGTTATCCTTCGTATTAGGGCAAGCGGAGAATCCGCGCAAACTTTTTGTTGAATCCGCCGCCGCCGATGCGCGCAATGCGTTCTATATGTTCTATATAGCACGTCTGCCAAGTTTGCAACGCGTCGCAGCAGCAGGAGCGGAGTTACGGGCGCCTTGCGTTATCCTTCGTATTAGGGCAAGCGGAGAATCCGCGCAAACTTTTTGTTGAATCCGCCGCCGCCGATGCGCGCAATGCGTTCTATATGTTCTATATAGCACGTCTGCCAAGTTTGCAACGCGTCGCAGCAGCAGGAGCGGGTTACGGGCGCCTTGCGTTATCCTTCGTATTAGGGCAAGCGGAGAATCCGCGCAAACTTTTTGTTGAATCCGCCGCCGCCGATGCGCGCAATGCGTTCTATATGTTCTATATAGCACGTCTGCCAAGTTTGCAACGCGTCGCAGCAGCAGGAGCGGGTTACGGGCGCCTTGCGTTATCCTTCGTATTAGGGCAAGCGGAGAATCCGCGCAAACTTTTTGTTGAATCCGCCGCCGCCGATGCGCGCAATGCGTTCTATATGTTCTATATAGCACGTCTGCCAAGTTTGCAACGCGTCGCAGCAGCAGGAGCGGAGTTACGGGCGCCTTGCGTTATCCTTCGTATTAGGGCAAGCGGAGAATCCGCGCAAACTTTTTGTTGAATCCGCCGCCGCCGATGCGCGCAATGCGTTCTATATGTTCTATATAGCACGTCTGCCAAGTTTGCAACGCGTCGCAGCAGCAGGAGCGGAGTTACGGGCGCCTTGCGTTATCCTTCGTATTAGGGCAAGCGGAGAATCCGCGCAAACTTTTTGTTGAATCCGCCGCCGCCGATGCGCGCAATGCGTTCTATATGTTCTATATAGCACGTCTGCCAAGTTTGCAACGCGTCGCAGCAGCAGGAGCGGAGTTACGGGCGCCTTGCGTTATCCTTCGTATTAGGGCAAGCGGAGAATCCGCGCAAACTTTTTGTTGAATCCGCCGCCGCCGATGCGCGCAATGCGTTCTATATGTTCTATATAGCACGTCTGCCAAGTTTGCAACGCGTCGCAGCAGCAGGAGCGGGTTACGGGCGCCTTGCGTTATCCTTCGTATTAGGGCAAGCGGAGAATCCGCGCAAACTTTTTGTTGAATCCGCCGCCGCCGATGCGCGCAATGCGTTCTATATGTTCTATATAGCACGTCTGCCAAGTTTGCAACGCGTCGCAGCAGCAGGAGCGGAGTTACGGGCGCCTTGCGTTATCCTTCGTATTAGGGCAAGCGGAGAATCCGCGCAAACTTTTTGTTGAATCCGCCGCCGCCGATGCGCGCAATGCGTTCTATATGTTCTATATAGCACGTCTGCCAAGTTTGCAACGCGTCGCAGCAGCAGGAGCGGAGTTACGGGCGCCTTGCGTTATCCTTCGTATTAGGGCAAGCGGAGAATCCGCGCAAACTTTTTGTTGAATCCGCCGCCGCCGATGCGCGCAATGCGTTCTATATGTTCTATATAGCACGTCTGCCAAGTTTGCAACGCGTCGCAGCAGCAGGAGCGGAGTTACGGGCGCCTTGCGTTATCCTTCGTATTAGGGCAAGCGGAGAATCCGCGCAAACTTTTTGTTGAATCCGCCGCCGCCGATGCGCGCAATGCGTTCTATATGTTCTATATAGCACGTCTGCCAAGTTTGCAACGCGTCGCAGCAGCAGGAGCGGAGTTACGGGCGCCTTGCGTTATCCTTCGTATTAGGGCAAGCGGAGAATCCGCGCAAACTTTTTGTTGAATCCGCCGCCGCCGATGCGCGCAATGCGTTCTATATGTTCTATATAGCACGTCTGCCAAGTTTGCAACGCGTCGCAGCAGCAGGAGCGGAGTTACGGGCGCCTTGCGTTATCCTTCGTATTAGGGCAAGCGGAGAATCCGCGCAAACTTTTTGTTGAATCCGCCGCCGCCGATGCGCGCAATGCGTTCTATATGTTCTATATAGCACGTCTGCCAAGTTTGCAACGCGTCGCAGCAGCAGGAGCGGAGTTACGGGCGCCTTGCGTTATCCTTCGTATTAGGGCAAGCGGAGAATCCGCGCAAACTTTTTGTTGAATCCGCCGCCGCCGATGCGCGCAATGCGTTCTATATGTTCTATATAGCACGTCTGCCAAGTTTGCAACGCGTCGCAGCAGCAGGAGCGGAGTTACGGGCGCCTTGCGTTATCCTTCGTATTAGGGCAAGCGGAGAATCCGCGCAAACTTTTTGTTGAATCCGCCGCCGCCGATGCGCGCAATGCGTTCTATATGTTCTATATAGCACGTCTGCCAAGTTTGCAACGCGTCGCAGCAGCAGGAGCGGGTTACGGGCGCCTTGCGTTATCCTTCGTATTAGGGCAAGCGGAGAATCCGCGCAAACTTTTTGTTGAATCCGCCGCCGCCGATGCGCGCAATGCGTTCTATATGTTCTATATAGCACGTCTGCCAAGTTTGCAACGCGTCGCAGCAGCAGGAGCGGGTTACGGGCGCCTTGCGTTATCCTTCGTATTAGGGCAAGCGGAGAATCCGCGCAAACTTTTTGTTGAATCCGCCGCCGCCGATGCGCGCAATGCGTTCTATATGTTCTATATAGCACGTCTGCCAAGTTTGCAACGCGTCGCAGCAGCAGGAGCGGAGTTACGGGCGCCTTGCGTTATCCTTCGTATTAGGGCAAGCGGAGAATCCGCGCAAACTTTTTGTTGAATCCGCCGCCGCCGATGCGCGCAATGCGTTCTATATGTTCTATATAGCACGTCTGCCAAGTTTGCAACGCGTCGCAGCAGCAGGAGCGGAGTTACGGGCGCCTTGCGTTATCCTTCGTATTAGGGCAAGCGGAGAATCCGCGCAAACTTTTTGTTGAATCCGCCGCCGCCGATGCGCGCAATGCGTTCTATATGTTCTATATAGCACGTCTGCCAAGTTTGCAACGCGTCGCAGCAGCAGGAGCGGAGTTACGGGCGCCTTGCGTTATCCTTCGTATTAGGGCAAGCGGAGAATCCGCGCAAACTTTTTGTTGAATCCGCCGCCGCCGATGCGCGCAATGCGTTCTATATGTTCTATATAGCACGTCTGCCAAGTTTGCAACGCGTCGCAGCAGCAGGAGCGGAGTTACGGGCGCCTTGCGTTATCCTTCGTATTAGGGCAAGCGGAGAATCCGCGCAAACTTTTTGTTGAATCCGCCGCCGCCGATGCGCGCAATGCGTTCTATATGTTCTATATAGCACGTCTGCCAAGTTTGCAACGCGTCGCAGCAGCAGGAGCGGAGTTACGGGCGCCTTGCGTTATCCTTCGTATTAGGGCAAGCGGAGAATCCGCGCAAACTTTTTGTTGAATCCGCCGCCGCCGATGCGCGCAATGCGTTCTATATGTTCTATATAGCACGTCTGCCAAGTTTGCAACGCGTCGCAGCAGCAGGAGCGGAGTTACGGGCGCCTTGCGTTATCCTTCGTATTAGGGCAAGCGGAGAATCCGCGCAAACTTTTTGTTGAATCCGCCGCCGCCGATGCGCGCAATGCGTTCTATATGTTCTATATAGCACGTCTGCCAAGTTTGCAACGCGTCGCAGCAGCAGGAGCGGAGTTACGGGCGCCTTGCGTTATCCTTCGTATTAGGGCAAGCGGAGAATCCGCGCAAACTTTTTGTTGAATCCGCCGCCGCCGATGCGCGCAATGCGTTCTATATGTTCTATATAGCACGTCTGCCAAGTTTGCAACGCGTCGCAGCAGCAGGAGCGGAGTTACGGGCGCCTTGCGTTATCCTTCGTATTAGGGCAAGCGGAGAATCCGCGCAAACTTTTTGTTGAATCCGCCGCCGCCGATGCGCGCAATGCGTTCTATATGTTCTATATAGCACGTCTGCCAAGTTTGCAACGCGTCGCAGCAGCAGGAGCGGAGTTACGGGCGCCTTGCGTTATCCTTCGTATTAGGGCAAGCGGAGAATCCGCGCAAACTTTTTGTTGAATCCGCCGCCGCCGATGCGCGCAATGCGTTCTATATGTTCTATATAGCACGTCTGCCAAGTTTGCAACGCGTCGCAGCAGCAGGAGCGGAGTTACGGGCGCCTTGCGTTATCCTTCGTATTAGGGCAAGCGGAGAATCCGCGCAAACTTTTTGTTGAATCCGCCGCCGCCGATGCGCGCAATGCGTTCTATATGTTCTATATAGCACGTCTGCCAAGTTTGCAACGCGTCGCAGCAGCAGGAGCGGAGTTACGGGCGCCTTGCGTTATCCTTCGTATTAGGGCAAGCGGAGAATCCGCGCAAACTTTTTGTTGAATCCGCCGCCGCCGATGCGCGCAATGCGAGGATAACGCAAGGCGCGCGTAACTCCGCTCCTGCTGCTGCGACGCGTTGCAAACTTGGCAGACGTGCTATATAGAACATATAGAACGCATTGCGCGCATCGGCGGCGGCGGATTCAACAAAAAGTTTGCGCGGATTCTCCGCTTGCCCTAATACGAAGGATAACGCAAGGCGCCCGTAACTCCGCTCCTGCTGCTGCGACGTTGCAAACTTGGCAGACGTGCTATATAGAACATATAGAACGCATTGCGCGCATCGGCGGCGGCGGATTCAACATAACGCAAGGCGCCCGTAACTCCGCTCCTGCTGCTGCGACGCGTTGCAAACTTGGCAGACGTGCTATATAGAACATATAGAACGCATTGCGCGCATCGGCGGCGGCGGATTCAACAAAAAGTTTGCGCGGATTCTCCGATTCTGCCCTAATACGAAGGATAACGCAAGGCGCCCGTAACTCCGCTCCTGCTGCTGCGACGCGTTGCAAACTTGGCAGACGTGCTATATAGAACATATAGAACGCATTGCGCGCATCGGCGGCGGCGGATTCAACAAAAAGTTTGCGCGGATTCTCCGCTTGCCCTAATACGAAGGATAACGCAAGGCGCCCGTAACTCCGCTCCTGCTGCTGCGACGCGTTGCAAACTTGGCAGACGTGCTATATAACATATAGAACGCATTGCGCGCATCGGCGGCGGCGGATTCAACAAAAAGTTTGCGCGGATTCTCCGCTTGCCCTAATACGAAGGATAACGCAAGGCGCCCGTAACTCCGCTCCTGCTGCTGCGACGCGTTGCAAACTTGGCAGACGTGCTATATAGAACATATAGAACGCATTGCGCGCATCGGCGGCGGCGGATTCAACAAAAAGTTTGCGCGGATTCTCCGCTTGCCCTAATACGAAGGATAACGCAAGGCGCCCGTAACTCCGCTCCTGCTGCTGCGACGCGTTGCAAACTTGGCAGACGTGCTATATAGAACATATAGAACGCATTGCGCGCATCGGCGGCGGCGGATTCAACAAAAAGTTTGCGCGGATTCTCCGCTTGCCCTAATACGAAGGATAACGCAAGGCGCCCGTAACTCCGCTCCTGCTGCTGCGACGCGTTGCAAACTTGGCAGACGTGCTATATAGAACATATAGAACGCATTGCGCGCATCGGCGGCGGCGGATTCAACAAAAAGTTTGCGCGGATTCTCCGCTTGCCCTAATACGAAGGATAACGCAAGGCGCCCGTAACTCCGCTCCTGCTGCTGCGACGCGTTGCAAACTTGGCAGACGTGCTATATAGAACATATAGAACGCATTGCGCGCATCGGCGGCGGCGGATTCAACAAAAAGTTTGCGCGGATTCTCCGCTTGCCCTAATACGAAGGATAACGCAAGGCGCCCGTAACTCCGCTCCTGCTGCTGCGACGCGTTGCAAACTTGGCAGACGTGCTATATAGAACATATAGAACGCATTGCGCGCATCGGCGGCGGCGGATTCAACAAAAAGTTTGCGCGGATTCTCCGCTTGCCCTAATACGAAGGATAACGCAAGGCGCCCGTAACTCCGCTCCTGCTGCTGCGACGCGTTGCAAACTTGGCAGACGTGCTATATAGAACATATAGAACGCATTGCGCGCATCGGCGGCGGCGGATTCAACAAAAAGTTTGCGCGGATTCTCCGCTTGCCCTAATACGAAGGATAACGCAAGGCGCCGTAACTCCGCTCCTGCTGCTGCGACGCGTTGCAAACTTGGCAGACGTGCTATATAGAACATATAGAACGCATTGCGCGCATCGGCGGCGGCGGATTCAACAAAAAGTTTGCGCGGATTCTCCGCTTGCCCTAATACGAAGGATAACGCAAGGCGCCCGTAACTCCGCTCCTGCTGCTGCGACGCGTTGCAAACTTGGCAGACGTGCTATATAGAACATATAGAACGCATTGCGCGCATCGGCGGCGGCGGATTCAACAAAAAGTTTGCGCGGATTCTCCGCTTGCCCTAATACGAAGGATAACGCAAGGCGCCCGTAACTCCGCTCCTGCTGCTGCGACGCGTTGCAAACTTGGCAGACGTGCTATATAGAACATATAGAACGCATTGCGCGCATCGGCGGCGGCGGATTCAACAAAAAGTTTGCGCGGATTCTCCGCTTGCCCTAATACGAAGGATAACGCAAGGCGCCCGTAACTCCGCTCCTGCTGCTGCGACGCGTTGCAAACTTGGCAGACGTGCTATATAGAACATATAGAACGCATTGCGCGCATCGGCGGCGGCGGATTCAACAAAAAGTTTGCGCGGATTCTCCGCTTGCCCTAATACGAAGGATAACGCAAGGCGCCCGTAACTCCGCTCCTGCTGCTGCGACGCGTTGCAAACTTGGCAGACGTGCTATATAGAACATATAGAACGCATTGCGCGCATCGGCGGCGGCGGATTCAACAAAAAGTTTGCGCGGATTCTCCGCTTGCCCTAATACGAAGGATAACGCAAGGCGCCCGTAACTCCGCTCCTGCTGCTGCGACGCGTTGCAAACTTGGCAGACGTGCTATATAGAACATATAGAACGCATTGCGCGCATCGGCGGCGGCGGATTCAACAAAAAGTTTGCGCGGATTCTCCGCTTGCCCTAATACGAAGGATAACGCAAGGCGCCCGTAACTCCGCTCCTGCTGCTGCGACGCGTTGCAAACTTGGCAGACGTGCTATATAGAACATATAGAACGCATTGCGCGCATCGGCGGCGGCGGATTCAACAAAAAGTTTGCGCGGATTCTCCGCTTGCCCTAATACGAAGGATAACGCAAGGCGCCCGTAACTCCGCTCCTGCTGCTGCGACGCGTTGCAAACTTGGCAGACGTGCTATATAGAACATATAGAACGCATTGCGCGCATCGGCGGCGGCGGATTCAACAAAAAGTTTGCGCGGATTCTCCGCTTGCCCTAATACGAAGGATAACGCAAGGCGCCCGTAACTCCGCTCCTGCTGCTGCGACGCGTTGCAAACTTGGCAGACGTGCTATATAGAACATATAGAACGCATTGCGCGCATCGGCGGCGGCGGATTCAACAAAAAGTTTGCGCGGATTCTCCGCTTGCCCTAATACGAAGGATAACGCAAGGCGCCCGTAACTCCGCTCCTGCTGCTGCGACGCGTTGCAAACTTGGCAGACGTGCTATATAGAACATATAGAACGCATTGCGCGCATCGGCGGCGGCGGATTCAACAAAAAGTTTGCGCGGATTCTCCGCTTGCCCTAATACGAAGGATAACGCAAGGCGCCCGTAACTCCGCTCCTGCTGCTGCGACGCGTTGCAAACTTGGCAGACGTGCTATATAGAACATATAGAACGCATTGCGCGCATCGGCGGCGGCGGATTCAACAAAAAGTTTGCGCGGATTCTCCGCTTGCCCTAATACGAAGGATAACGCAAGGCGCCCGTAACTCCGCTCCTGCTGCTGCGACGCGTTGCAAACTTGGCAGACGTGCTATATAGAACATATAGAACGCATTGCGCGCATCGGCGGCGGCGGATTCAACAAAAAGTTTGCGCGGATTCTCCGCTGCCCTAATACGAAGGATAACGCAAGGCCCGTAACTCCGCTCCTGCTGCTGCGACGCGTTGCAAACTTGGCAGACGTGCTATATAGAACATATAGAACGCATTGCGCGCATCGGCGGCGGCGGATTCAACAAAAAGTTTGCGCGGATTCTCCGCTTGCCTAATACGAAGGATAACGCAAGGCGCCCGTAACTCCGCTCCTGCTGCTGCGACGCGTTGCAAACTTGGCAGACGTGCTATATAGAACATATAGAACGCATTGCGCGCATCGGCGGCGGCGGATTCAACAAAAAGTTTGCGCGGATTCTCCGCTTGCCCTAATACGAAGGATAACGCAAGGCGCCCGTAACTCCGCTCCTGCTGCTGCGACGCGTTGCAAACTTGGCAGACGTGCTATATAGAACATATAGAACGCATTGCGCATCGGCGGCGGCGGATTCAACAAAAAGTTTGCGCGGATTCTCCGCTTGCCCTAATACGAAGGATAACGCAAGGCGCCCGTAACTCCGCTCCTGCTGCTGCGACGCGTTGCAAACTTGGCAGACGTGCTATATAGAACATATAGAACGCATTGCGCGCATCGGCGGCGGCGGATTCAACAAAAAGTTTGCGCGGATTCTCCGCTTGCCCTAATACGAAGGATAACGCAAGGCGCCCGTAACTCCGCTCCTGCTGCTGCGACGCGTTGCAAACTTGGCAGACGTGCTATATAGAACATATAGAACGCATTGCGCGCATCGGCGGCGGCGGATTCAACAAAAAGTTTTGCGCGATTTCCGCTTGCCCTAATACGAAGGATAACGCAAGGCGCCCGTAACTCCGCTCCTGCTGCTGCGACGCGTTGCAAACTTGGCAGACGTGCTATATAGAACATATAGAACGCATTGCGCGCATCGGCGGCGGCGGATTCAACAAAAAGTTTGCGCGGATTCTCCGCTTGCCCTAATACGAAGGATAACGCAAGGCGCCCGTAACTCCGCTCCTGCTGCTGCGACGCGTTGCAAACTTGGCAGACGTGCTATATAGAACATATAGAAGAACGCATTGCATCGGCGGCGGCGGATTCAACAAAAAGTTTGCGCGGATTCTCCGCTTGCCCTAATACGAAGGATAACGCAAGGCGCCCGTAACTCCGCTCCCTGCTGCTGCGACGCGTTGCAAACTTGGCAGACGTGCTATATAGAACATATAGAACGCATTGCGCGCATCGGCGGCGGCGGATTCAACAAAAAGTTTGCGCGGATTCTCCGCTTGCCCTAATACGAAGGATAACGCAAGGCGCCCGTAACTCCGCTCCTGCTGCTGCGACGCGTTGCAAACTTGGCAGACGTGCTATATAGAACATATAGAACGCATTGCGCGCATCGGCGGCGGCGGATTCAACAAAAAGTTTGCGCGGATTCTCCGCTTGCCCTAATACGAAGGATAACGCAAGGCGCCCGTAACTCCGCTCCTGCTGCTGCGACGCGTTGCAAACTTGGCAGACGTGCTATATAGAACATATAGAACGCATTGCGCGCATCGGCGGCGGCGGATTCAACAAAAAGTTTGCGCGGATTCTCCGCTTGCCCTAATACGAAGGATAACGCAAGGCGCCCGTAACTCCGCTCCTGCTGCTGCGACGCGTTGCAAACTTGGCAGACGTGCTATATAGAACATATAGAACGCATTGCGCGCATCGGCGGCGGCGGATTCAACAAAAAGTTTGCGCGGATTCTCCGCTTGCCCTAATACGAAGGATAACGCAAGGCGCCCGTAACTCCGCTCCTGCTGCTGCGACGCGTTGCAAACTTGGCAGACGTGCTATATAGAACATATAGAACGCATTGCGCGCATCGGCGGCGGCGGATTCAACAAAAAGTTTGCGCGGATTCTCCGCTTGCCCTAATACGAAGGATAACAAGGCGCCCGTAACTCCGCTCCTGCTGCTGCGACGCGTTGCAAACTTGGCAGACGTGCTATATAGAACATATAGAACGCATTGCGCGCATCGGCGGCGGCGGATTCAACAAAAAGTTTGCGCGGATTCTCCGCTTGCCCTAATACGAAGGATAACGCAAGGCCCGTAACTCCGCTCCTGCTGCTGCGACGCGTTGCAAACTTGGCAGACGTGCTATATAGAACATATAGAACGCATTGCGCGCATCGGCGGCGGCGGATTCAACAAAAAGTTTGCGCGGATTCTCCGCTTGCCCTAATACGAAGGATAACGCAAGGCGCCCGTAACTCCGCTCCTGCTGCTGCGACGCGTTGCAAAACTTGGCAGACGTGCTATATAGAACATATAGAACGCATTGCGCGCATCGGCGGCGGCGGATTCAACAAAAAGTTTGCGCGGATTCTCCGCTTGCCCTAATACGAAGGATAACAAGGCGCCCGTAACTCCGCTCCTGCTGCTGCGACGCGTTGCAAACTTGGCAGACGTGCTATATAGAACATATAGAACGCATTGCGCGCATCGGCGGCGGCGGATTCAACAAAAAGTTTGCGCGGATTCTCCGCTTGCCCTAATACGAAGGATAACGCAAGGCGCCCGTAACTCCGCTCCTGCTGCTGCGACGCGTTGCAAACTTGGCAGACGTGCTATATAGAACATATAGAACGCATTGCGCGCATCGGCGGCGGCGGATTCAACAAAAAGTTTGCGCGGATTCTCCGCTTGCCCTAATACGAAGGATAACGCAAGGCGCCCGTAACTCCGCTCCTGCTGCTGCGACGCGTTGCAAACTTGGCAGACGTGCTATATAGAACATATAGAACGCATTGCGCGCATCGGCGGCGGCGGATTCAACAAAAAGTTTGCGCGGATTCTCCGCTTGCCCTAATACGAAGGATAACGCAAGGCGCCCGTAACTCCGCTCCTGCTGCTGCGACGCGTTGCAAACTTGGCAGACGTGCTATATAGAACATATAGAACGCATTGCGCGCATCGGCGGCGGCGGATTCAACAAAAAGTTTGCGCGGATTCTCCGCTTGCCCTAATACGAAGGATAACGCAAGGCGCCCGTAACTCCGCTCCTGCTGCTGCGACGCGTTGCAAACTTGGCAGACGTGCTATATAGAACATATAGAACGCATTGCGCGCATCGGCGGCGGCGGATTCAACAAAAAGTTTGCGCGGATTCTCCGCTTGCCCTAATACGAAGGATAACGCAAGGCGCCCGTAACTCCGCTCCTGCTGCTGCGACGCGTTGCAAACTTGGCAGACGTGCTATATAGAACATATAGAACGCATTGCGCGCATCGGCGGCGGCGGATTCAACAAAAAGTTTGCGCGGATTCTCCGCTTGCCCTAATACGAAGGATAACGCAAGGCGCCCGTAACTCCGCTCCTGCTGCTGCGACGCGTTGCAAACTTGGCAGACGTGCTATATAGAACATATAGAACGCATTGCGCGCATTCGCGCGGCGGCGGATTCAACAAAAAGTTTGCGCGGATTCTCCGCTTGCCCTAATACGAAGGATAACGCAAGGCGCCCGTAACTCCGCTCCTGCTGCTGCGACGCGTTGCAAACTTGGCAGACGTGCTATATAGAACATATAGAACGCATTGCGCGCATCGGCGGCGGCGGATTCAACAAAAAGTTTGCGCGGATTCTCCGCTTGCCCTAATACGAAGGATAACGCAAGGCGCCCGTAACTCCGCTCCTGCTGCTGCGACGCGTTGCAAACTTGGCAGACGTGCTATATAGAACATATAGAACGCATTGCGCGCATCGGCGGCGGCGGATTCAACAAAAAGTTTGCGCGGATTCTCCGCTTGCCCTAATACGAAGGATAACGCAAGGCGCCCGTAACTCCGCTCCTGCTGCTGCGACGCGTTGCAAACTTGGCAGACGTGCTATATAGAACATATAGAACGCATTGCGCGCATCGGCGGCGGCGGATTCAACAAAAAGTTTGCGCGGATTCTCCGCTTGCCCTAATACGAAGGATAACGCAAGGCGCGCGTAACTCCGCTCCTGCTGCTGCGACGCGTTGCAAACTTGGCAGACGTGCTATATAGAACATATAGAACGCATTGCGCGCATCGGCGGCGGCGGATTCAACAAAAAGTTTGCGCGGATTCTCCGCTTGCCCTAATACGAAGGATAACGCAAGGCGCCGTAACTCCGCTCCTGCTGCTGCGACGCGTTGCAAACTTGGCAGACGTGCTATATAGAACATATAGAACGCATTGCGCGCATCGCATCGGCGGCGGATTCAACAAAAAGTTTGCGCGGATTCTCCGCTTGCCCTAATACGAAGGATAACGCAAGGCGCCCGTAACTCCGCTCCTGCTGCTGCGACGCGTTGCAAACTTGGCAGACGTGCTATATAGAACATATAGAACGCATTGCGCGCATCGGCGGCGGCGGATTCAACAAAAAGTTTGCGCGGATTCTCCGCTTGCCCTAATACGAAGGATAACGCAAGGCGCCCGTAACTCCGCTCCTGCTGCTGCGACGCGTTGCAAACTTGGCAGACGTGCTATATAGAACATATAGAACGCATTGCGCGCATCGGCGGCGGCGGATTCAACAAAAAGTTTGCGCGGATTCTCCGCTTGCCCTAATACGAAGGATAACGCAAGGCGCCCGTAACTCCGCTCCTGCTGCTGCGACGCGTTGCAAACTTGGCAGACGTGCTATATAGAACATATAGAACGCATTGCGCGCATCGGCGGCGGCGGATTCAACAAAAAGTTTGCGCGGATTCTCCGCTTGCCCTAATACGAAGGATAACGCAAGGCGCCCGTAACTCCGCTCCTGCTGCTGCGACGCGTTGCAAACTTGGCAGACGTGCTATATAGAACATATAGAACGCATTGCGCGCATCGGCGGCGGCGGATTCAACAAAAAGTTTGCGCGGATTCTCCGCTTGCCCTAATACGAAGGATAACGCAAGGCGCCCGTAACTCCGCTCCTGCTGCTGCGACGCGTTGCAAACTTGGCAGACGTGCTATATAGAACATATAGAACGCATTGCGCGCATCGGCGGCGGCGGATTCAACAAAAAGTTTGCGCGGATTCTCCGCTTGCCCTAATACGAAGGATAAAGGCGCGCGTAACTCCGCTCCTGCTGCTGCGACCGTAACTGGCAGACGTGCTCCTGCTATAGAACGCATTGCTGCGGCGATTGCAAACTTGGATTCTCCGACGTGCTATATAGATAAAGGCATATAGAACGCATTGCGCGCATCGGCGGCGGCGGATTCAACAAAAAGTTTGCGCGGATTCTCCGCGGATTCCTAATACGAAGGATAACGCAAGGCGCCCGAAGGATAACTCCGCTCCTGCTGCTGCGACGCGTTGCAAACTTGGCAGACGTGCTATATAGAACATATAGAACGCATTGCGCGCATCGGCGGCGGCGGATTCAACAAAAAGTTTGCGCGGATTCTCCGCTTGCCCTAATACGAAGGATAACGCAAGGCGCCCGTAACTCCGCTCCTGCTGCTGCGACGCGTTGCAAACTTGGCAGACGTGCTATATAGAACATATAGAACGCATTGCGCGCATCGGCGGCGGCGGATTCAACAAAAAGTTTGCGCGGATTCTCCGCTTGCCCTAATACGAAGGATAACGCAAGGCGCCCGTAACTCCGCTCCTGCTGCTGCGACGCGTTGCAAACTTGGCAGACGTGCTATATAGAACATATAGAACGCATTGCGCGCATCGGCGGCGGCGGATTCAACAAAAAGTTTGCGCGGATTCTCCGCTTGCCCTAATACGAAGGATAACGCAAGGCGCCCGTAACTCCGCTCCTGCTGCTGCGACGCGTTGCAAACTTGGCAGACGTGCTATATAGAACATATAGAACGCATTGCGCGCATCGGCGGCGGCGGATTCAACAAAAAGTTTGCGCGGATTCTCCGCTTAATACGAAGGATAACGCAAGGCGCCCGTAACTCCGCTCCTGCTGCTGCGACGCGTTGCAAACTTGGCAGACGTGCTATATAGAACATATAGAACGCATTGCGCGCATCGGCGGCGGCGGATTCAACAAAAAGTTTGCGCGGATTCTCCGCTTGCCCTAATACGAAGGATAACGCAGGGCGCGTAACTCCGCTCCTGCTCCTGCTGCTGCGACGCGTTGCAACTTGGCAGACGTGCTATATAGAACATATAGAACGCATTGCGCATCATCGGCGGCGGATTCAACAAAAAGTTTGCGCGGATTCTCCGCTTGCCCTAATACGAAGGATAACGCAAGGCGCCCGTAACTCCGCTCCTGCTGCTGCGACGCGTTGCAAACTTGGCAGACGTGCTATATAGAACATATAGAACGCATTGCGCGCATCGGCGGCGGCGGATTCAACAAAAAGTTTGCGCGGATTCTCCGCTTGCCCTAATACGAAGGATAACGCAAGGCGCCCGTAACTCCGCTCCTGCTGCTGCGACGCGTTGCAAACTTGGCAGACGTGCTATATAGAACATATAGAACGCATTGCGCGCATCGGCGGCGGCGGATTCAACAAAAAGTTTGCGCGGATTCTCCGCTTGCCCTAATACGAAGGATAACGCAAGGCGCCCGTAACTCCGCTCCTGCTGCTGCGACGCGTTGCAAACTTGGCAGACGTGCTATATAGAACATATAGAACGCATTGCGCGCATCGGCGGCGGCGGATTCAACAAAAAGTTTGCGCGGATTCTCCGCTTGCCCTAATACGAAGGATAACGCAAGGCGCCCGTAACTCCGCTCCTGCTGCTGCGACGCGTTGCAAACTTGGCAGACGTGCTATATAGAACATATAGAACGCATTGCGCGCATCGGCGGCGGCGGATTCAACAAAAAGTTTTTGCGCGGATTCTCCGCTTGCCCTAATACGAAGGATAACAAGGCGCGCGTAACTCCGCTCCTGCTGCTGCGACGCGTTGCAAACTTGGCAGACGTGCTATATAGAACATATAGAACGCATTGCGCGCATCGGCGGCGGCGGATTCACAAAAAGTTTGCGCGGATTCTTCTTGCCCTAATACGAAGGATAACGCAAGGCGCCCGTAACTCCGCTCCGCTCTGCTGCGACGCGTTGCAAACTTGGCAGACGTGCTATATAGAACATATAGAACGCATTGCGCGCATCGGCGGCGGCGGATTCAACAAAAAGTTTGCGCGGATTCTCCGCTTGCCCTAATACGAAGGATAACGCAAGGCGCCCGTAACTCCGCTCCTGCTGCTGCGACGCGTTGCAAACTTGGCAGACGTGCTATATAGAACATATAGAACGCATTGCGCATCATCGGCGGCGGATTCAACAAAAAGTTTGCGCGGATTCTCCGCTTGCCCTAATACGAAGGATAACGCAAGGCGCCCGTAACTCCGCTCCTGCTGCTGCGACGCGTTGCAAACTTGGCAGACGTGCTATATAGAACATATAGAACGCATTGCGCGCATCGGCGGCGGCGGATTCAACAAAAAGTTTGCGCGGATTCTCCGCTTGCCCTAATACGAAGGATAACGCAAGGCGCCCGTAACTCCGCTCCTGCTGCTGCGACGCGTTGCAAACTTGGCAGACGTGCTATATAGAACATATAGAACGCATTGCGCGCATCGGCGGCGGCGGATTCAACAAAAAGTTTGCGCGGATTCTCCGCTTGCCCTAATACGAAGGATAACGCAAGGCGCCCGTAACTCCGCTCCTGCTGCTGCGACGCGTTGCAAACTTGGCAGACGTGCTATATAGAACATATAGAACGCATTGCGCGCATCGGCGGCGGCGGATTCAACAAAAAGTTTGCGCGGATTCTCCGCTTGCCCTAATACGAAGGATAACGCAAGGCGCCCGTAACTCCGCTCCTGCTGCTGCGACGCGTTGCAAACTTGGCAGACGTGCTATATAGAACATATAGAACGCATTGCGCGCGGCGGCGGCGGATTCAACAAAAAGTTTGCGCGGATTCTCCGCTTGCCCTAATACGAAGGATAACGCAAGGCGCCCGTAACTCCGCTCCTGCTGCTGCGACGCGTTGCAAACTTGGCAGACGTGCTATATAGAACATATAGAACGCATTGCGCGCATCGGCGGCGGCGGATTCAACAAAAAGTTTGCGCGGATTCTCCGCTTGCCCTAATACGAAGGATAACGCAAGGCGCCCGTAACTCCGCTCCTGCTGCTGCGACGCGTTGCAAACTTGGCAGACGTGCTATATAGAACATATAGAACGCATTGCGCGCATCGGCGGCGGCGGATTCAACAAAAAGTTTGCGCGGATTCTCCGCTTGCCCTAATACGAAGGATAACGCAAGGCGCCCGTAACTCCGCTCCTGCTGCTGCGACGCGTTGCAAACTTGGCAGACGTGCTATATAGAACATATAGAACGCATTGCGCGCATCGGCGGCGGCGGATTCAACAAAAAGTTTGCGCGGATTCTCCGCTTGCCCTAATACGAAGGATAACGCAAGGCGCCCGTAACTCCGCTCCTGCTGCTGCGACGCGTTGCAAACTTGGCAGACGTGCTATATAGAACATATAGAACGCATTGCGCGCATCGGCGGCGGCGGATTCAACAAAAAGTTTGCGCGGATTCTCCGCTTGCCCTAATACGAAGGATAACGCAAGGCGCCCGTAACTCCGCTCCTGCTGCTGCGACGCGTTGCAAACTTGGCAGACGTGCTATATAGAACATATAGAACGCATTGCGCGCATCGGCGGCGGCGGATTCAACAAAAAGTTTGCGCGGATTCTCCGCTTGCCCTAATACGAAGGATAACGCAAGGCGCCCGTAACTCCGCTCCTGCTGCTGCGACGCGTTGCAAACTTGGCAGACGTGCTATATAGAACATATAGAACGCATTGCGCGCATCGGCGGCGGCGGATTCAACAAAAAGTTTGCGCGGATTCTCCGCTTGCCCTAATACGAAGGATAACGCAAAGCGCCCGTAACTCCGCTCCTGCTGCTGCGACGCGTTGCAAACTTGGCAGACGTGCTATATAGAACATATAGAACGCATTGCGCGCATCGGCGGCGGCGGATTCAACAAAAAGTTTGCGCGGATTCTCCGCTTGCCCTAATACGAAGGATAACGCAAGGCGCCCGTAACTCCGCTCCTGCTGCTGCGACGCGTTGCAAACTTGGCAGACGTGCTATATAGAACATATAGAACGCATTGCGCGCATCGGCGGCGGCGGATTCAACAAAAAGTTTGCGCGGATTCTCCGCTTGCCCTAATACGAAGGATAACGCAAGGCGCCCGTAACTCCGCTCCTGCTGCTGCGACGCGTTGCAAACTTGGCAGACGTGCTATATAGAACATATAGAACGCATTGCGCGCATCGGCGGCGGCGGATTCAACAAAAAGTTTGCGCGGATTCTCCGCTTGCCCTAATACGAAGGATAACGCAAGGCGCCCGTAACTCCGCTCCTGCTGCTGCGACGCGTTGCAAACTTGGCAGACGTGCTATATAGAACATATAGAACGCATTGCGCGCATCGGCGGCGGCGGATTCAACAAAAAGTTTGCGCGGATTCTCCGCTTGCCCTAATACGAAGGATAACGCAAGGCGCCGTAACGTAACTCCGCTCCTGCTGCTGCGACGCGTTGCAAACTTGGCAGACGTGCTATATAGAACATATAGAACGCATTGCGCGCATCGGCGGCGGCGGATTCAACAAAAAGTTTGCGCGGATTCTCCGCTTGCCCTAATACGAAGGATAACGCAAGGCGCCCGTAACTCCGCTCCTGCTGCTGCGACGCGTTGCAAACTTGGCAGACGTGCTATATAGAACATATAGAACGCATTGCGCGCATCGGCGGCGGCGGATTCAACAAAAAGTTTGCGCGGATTCTCCGCTTGCCCTAATACGAAGGATAACGCAAGGCGCCCGTAACTCCGCTCCTGCTGCTGCGACGCGTTGCAAACTTGGCAGACGTGCTATATAGAACATATAGATAGCATTGCGCGCATCGGCGGCGGCGGATTCAACAAAAAGTTTGCGCGGATTCTCCGCTTGCCCTAATACGAAGGATAACGCAAGGCGCCCGTAACTCCGCTCCTGCTGCTGCGACGCGTTGCAAACTTGGCAGACGTGCTATATAGAACATATAGAACGCATTGCGCGCATCGGCGGCGGCGGATTCAACAAAAAGTTTGCGCGGATTCTCCGCTTGCCCTAATACGAAGGATAACGCAAGGCGCCCGTAACTCCGCTCCTGCTGCTGCGACGCGTTGCAAACTTGGCAGACGTGCTATATAGAACATATAGAACGCATTGCGCGCATCGGCGGCGGCGGATTCAACAAAAAGTTTGCGCGGATTCTCCGCTTGCCCTAATACGAAGGATAACGCAAGGCGCCCGTAACTCCGCTCCTGCTGCTGCGACGCGTTGCAAACTTGGCAGACGTGCTATATAGAACATATAGAACGCATTGCGCGCATCGGCGGCGGCGGATTCAACAAAAAGTTTGCGCGGATTCTCCGCTTGCCCTAATACGAAGGATAACGCAAGGCGCCCGTAACTCCGCTCCTGCTGCTGCGACGCGTTGCAAACTTGGCAGACGTGCTATATAGAACATATAGAACGCATTGCGCGCATCGGCGGCGGCGGATTCAACAAAAAGTTTGCGCGGATTCTCCGCTTGCCCTAATACGAAGGATAACGCAAGGCGCCCGTAACTCCGCTCCTGCTGCTGCGACGCGTTTGCAAACTTGCGCAGACGTGCTATATAGAACATATAGAACGCATTGCGCGCATCGGCGGCGGCGGATTCAACAAAAAGTTTGCGCGGATTCTCCGCTTGCCCTAATACGAAGGATAACGCAAGGCGCCCGTAACTCCGCTCCTGCTGCTGCGACGCGTTGCAAACTTGGCAGACGTGCTATATAGAACATATAGAACGCATTGCGCGCATCGGCGGCGGCGGATTCAACAAAAAGTTTGCGCGGATTCTCCGCTTGCCCTAATACGAAGGATAACGCAAGGCGCCCGTAACTCCGCTCCTGCTGCTGCGACGCGTTGCAAACTTGGCAGACGTGCTATATAGAACATATAGAACGCATTGCGCGCATCGGCGGCGGATTCAACAAAAAGTTTGCGCGGATTCTCCGCTTGCCCTAATACGAAGGATAACGCAAGGCGCGTAACTCCGCTCCTGCTGCTGCGACGCGTTGCAAACTTGGCAGACGTGCTATATAGAACATATAGAACGCATTGCGCGCATCGGCGGCGGCGGATTCAACAAAAAGTTTGCGCGGATTCTCCGCTTGCCCTAATACGAAGGATAACGCAAGGCGCCCGTAACTCCGCTCCTGCTGCTGCGACGCGTTGCAAACTTGGCAGACGTGCTATATAGAACATATAGAACGCATTGCGCGCATCGGCGGCGGCGGATTCAACAAAAAGTTTGCGCGGATTCTCCGCTGCCCTAATACGATACGAAGGATAACGCAAGGCGCCCGTAACTCCGCTCCTGCTGCTGCGACGCGTTGCAAACTTGGCAGACGTGCTATATAGAAATATAGAAGAACATTGCGCGCATCGGCGGCGGCGGATTCAACAAAAAGTTTGCGCGGATTCTCCGCTTGCCCTAATACGAAGGATAACGCAAGGCGCCCGTAACTCCGCTCCTGCTGCTGCGACGCGTTGCAAACTTGGCAGACGTGCTATATAGAACATATAGAACGCATTGCGCGCATCGGCGGCGGCGGATTCAACAAAAAGTTTGCGCGGATTCTCCGCTTGCCCTAATACGAAGGATAACGCAAGGCGCCCGTAACTCCGCTCCTGCTGCTGCGACGCGTTGCAAACTTGGCAGACGTGCTATATAGAACATATAGAACGCATTGCGCGCATCGGCGGCGGCGGATTCAACAAAAAGTTTGCGCGGATTCTCCGCTTGCCCTAATACGAAGGATAACGCAAGGCGCCCGTAACTCCGCTCCTGCTGCTGCGACGCGTTGCAAACTTGGCAGACGTGCTATATAGAACATATAGAACGCATTGCGCGCATCGGCGGCGGCGGATTCAACAAAAAGTTTGCGCGGATTCTCCGCTTGCCCTAATACGACGAAGGATAACGCAAGGCGCCCGTAACTCCGCTCCTGCTGCTGCGACGCGTTGCAAACTTGGCAGACGTGCTATATAGAACATATAGAACGCATTGCGCGCATCGGCGGCGGCGGATTCAACAAAAAGTTTGCGCGGATTCTCCGCTTGCCCTAATACGAAGGATAACGCAAGGCGCCCGTAACTCCGCTCCTGCTGCTGCGACGCGTTGCAAACTTGGCAGACGTGCTATATAGAACATATAGAACGCATTGCGCGCATCGGCGGCGGCGGATTCAACAAAAAGTTTGCGCGGATTCTCCGCTTGCCCTAATACGAAGGATAACGCAAGGCGCGCGTAACTCCGCTCCTGCTGCTGCTGCTGCGCGTTGCAAACTTGGCAGACGTGCTATATAGAACATATAGAACGCATTGCGCGCATCGGCGGCGGCGGATTCAACAAAAAGTTTGCGCGGATTCTCCGCTTGCCCTAATACGAAGGATAACGCAAGGCGCCCGTAACTCCGCTCCTGCTGCTGCGACGCGTTGCAAACTTGGCAGACGTGCTATATAGAACATATAGAACGCATTGCGCGCATCGGCGGCGGCGGATTCAACAAAAAGTTTGCGCGGATTCTCCGCTTGCCCTAATACGAAGGATAACGCAAGGCGCCCGTAACTCCGCTCCTGCTGCTGCGACGCGTTGCAAACTTGGCAGACGTGCTATATAGAACATATAGAACGCATTGCGCGCATCGGCGGCGGCGGATTCAACAAAAAGTTTGCGCGGATTCTCCGCTTGCCCTAATACGAAGGATAACGCAAGGCGCCCGTAACTCCGCTCCTGCTGCTGCGACGCGTTGCAAACTTGGCAGACGTGCTATATAGAACATATAGAACGCATTGCGCGCATCGGCGGCGGCGGATTCAACAAAAAGTTTGCGCGGATTCTCCGCTTGCCCTAATACGAAGGATAACGCAAGGCGCCCGTAACTCCGCTCCTGCTGCTGCGACGCGTTGCAAACTTGGCAGACGTGCTATATAGAACATATAGAACGCATTGCGCGCATCGGCGGCGGCGGATTCAACAAAAAGTTTGCGCGGATTCTCCGCTTGCCCTAATACGAAGGATAACGCAAGGCGCCCGTAACTCCGCTCCTGCTGCTGCGACGCGTTGCAAACTTGGCAGACGTGCTATATAGAACATATAGAACGCATTGCGCGCATCGGCGGCGGCGGATTCAACAAAAAGTTTGCGCGGATTCTCCGCTTGCCCTAATACGAAGGATAACGCAAGGCGCCCGTAACTCCGCTCCTGCTGCTGCGACGCGTTGCAAACTTGGCAGACGTGCTATATAGAACATATAGAACGCATTGCGCGCATCGGCGGCGGCGGATTCAACAAAAAGTTTGCGCGGATTCTCCGCTTGCCCTAATACGAAGGATAACGCAAGGCGCCCGTAACTCCGCTCCTGCTGCTGCGACGCGTTGCAAACTTGGCAGACGTGCTATATAGAACATATAGAACGCATTGCGCGCATCGGCGGCGGCGGATTCAACAAAAAGTTTGCGCGGATTCTCCGCTTGCCCTAATACGAAGGATAACGCAAGGCGCCCGTAACTCCGCTCCTGCTGCTGCGACGCGTTGCAAACTTGGCAGACGTGCTATATAGAACATATAGAACGCATTGCGCGCATCGGCGGCGGCGGATTCAACAAAAAGTTTGCGCGGATTCTCCGCTTGCCCTAATACGAAGGATAACGCAAGGCGCCCGTAACTCCGCTCCTGCTGCTGCGACGCGTTGCAAACTTGGCAGACGTGCTATATAGAACATATAGAACGCATTGCGCGCATCGGCGGCGGCGGATTCAACAAAAAGTTTGCGCGGATTCTCCGCTTGCCCTAATACGAAGGATAACGCAAGGCGCCCGTAACTCCGCTCCTGCTGCTGCGACGCGTTGCAAACTTGGCAGACGTGCTATATAGAACATATAGAACGCATTGCGCGCATCGGCGGCGGCGGATTCAACAAAAAGTTTGCGCGGATTCTCCGCTTGCCCTAATACGAAGGATAACGCAAGGCGCCCGTAACTCCGCTCCTGCTGCTGCGACGCGTTGCAAACTTGGCAGACGTGCTATATAGAACATATAGAACGCATTGCGCGCATCGGCGGCGGCGGATTCAACAAAAAGTTTGCGCGGATTCTCCGCTTGCCCTAATACGAAGGATAACAAGGCGCCCGTAACTCCGCTCCTGCTGCTGCGACGCGTTGCAAACTTGGCAGACGTGCTATATAGAACATATAGAACGCATTGCGCGCATCGGCGGCGGCGGATTCAACAAAAAGTTTGCGCGGATTCTCCGCTTGCCCTAATACGAAGGATAACGCAAGGCGCCCGTAACTCCGCTCCTGCTGCTGCGACGCGTTGCAAACTTGGCAGACGTGCTATATAGAACATATAGAACGCATTGCGCGCATCGGCGGCGGCGGATTCAACAAAAAGTTTGCGCGGATTCTCCGCTTGCCCTAATACGAAGGATAACGCAAGGCGCCCGTAACTCCGCTCCTGCTGCTGCGACGCGTTGCAAACTTGGCAGACGTGCTATATAGAACATATAGAACGCATTGCGCGCATCGGCGGCGGCGGATTCAACAAAAAGTTTGCGCGGATTCTCCGCTTGCCCTAATACGAAGGATAACGCAAGGCGCCCGTAACTCCGCTCCTGCTGCTGCGACGCGTTGCAAACTTGGCAGACGTGCTATATAGAACATATAGAACGCATTGCGCGCGGCGGCGGCGGATTCAACAAAAAGTTTGCGCGGATTCTCCGCTTGCCCTAATACGAAGGATAACGCAAGGCGCCCGTAACTCCGCTCCTGCTGCTGCGACGCGTTGCAAACTTGGCAGACGTGCTATATAGAACATATAGAACGCATTGCGCGCGCATCGGCGGCGGATTCAACAAAAAGTTTGCGCGGATTCTCCGCTTGCCCTAATACGAAGGATAACGCAAGGCGCCCGTAACTCCGCTCCTGCTGCTGCGACGCGTTGCAAACTTGGCAGACGTGCTATATAGAACATATAGAACGCATTGCGCGCATCGGCGGCGGCGGATTCAACAAAAAGTTTGCGCGGATTCTCCGCTTGCCCTAATACGAAGGATAACGCAAGGCGCCCGTAACTCCGCTCCTGCTGCTGCGACGCGTTGCAAACTTGGCAGACGTGCTATATAGAACATATAGAACGCATTGCGCGCATCGGCGGCGGCGGATTCAACAAAAAGTTTGCGCGGATTCTCCGCTTGCCCTAATACGAAGGATAACGCAAGGCGCCCGTAACTCCGCTCCTGCTGCTGCGACGCGTTGCAAACTTGGCAGACGTGCTATATAGAACATATAGAACGCATTGCGCGCATCGGCGGCGGCGGATTCAACAAAAAGTTTGCGCGGATTCTCCGCTTGCCCTAATACGAAGGATAACGCAAGGCGCCCGTAACTCCGCTCCTGCTGCTGCGACGCGTTGCAAACTTGGCAGACGTGCTATATAGAACATATAGAACGCATTGCGCGCATCGGCGGCGGCGGATTCAACAAAAAGTTTGCGCGGATTCTCCGCTTGCCCTAATACGAAGGATAACGCAAGGCGCCCGTAACTCCGCTCCTGCTGCTGCGACGCGTTGCAAACTTGGCAGACGTGCTATATAGAACATATAGAACGCATTGCGCGCATCGGCGGCGGCGGATTCAACAAAAAGTTTGCGCGGATTCTCCGCTTGCCCTAATACGAAGGATAACGCAAGGCGCCCGTAACTCCGCTCCTGCTGCTGCGACGCGTTGCAAACTTGGCAGACGTGCTATATAGAACATATAGAACGCATTGCGCGCATCGGCGGCGGCGGATTCAACAAAAAGTTTGCGCGGATTCTCCGCTTGCCCTAATACGAAGGATAACGCAAGGCGCCCGTAACTCCGCTCCTGCTGCTGCGACGCGTTGCAAACTTGGCAGACGTGCTATATAGAACATATAGAACGCATTGCGCGCATCGGCGGATTCAACAAAAAGTTTGCGGATTCATACGAAGGATAACGCAAGGCGCGTAACTCCGCTCCTGCTGCTGCGACGCGTTGCAAACTTGGCAGACGTGCTATATAGAACATATAACGCATTGCGCGCATCGGCGGCGGCGGATTCAACAAAAAGTTTGCGCGGATTCTCCGCTTGCCCTAATACGAAGGCTGCGTAACTCCGCTCCTGCTGCTGCGACGCGTTGCAAACTTGGCAGACGTGCTATATAGAACATATAGAACGCATTGCGCGCATCGGCGGCGGCGGATTCAACAAAAAGTTTGCGCGGATTCTCCGCTTGCCCTAATACGAAGGATAACGCAAGGCGCCCGTAACTCCGCTCCTGCTGCTGCGACGCGTTGCAAACTTGGCAGACGTGCTATATAGAACATATAGAACGCATTGCGCGCATCGGCGGCGGCGGATTCAACAAAAAGTTTGCGCGGATTCTCCGCTTGCCCTAATACGAAGGATAACGCAAGGCGCCCGTAACTCCGCTCCTGCTGCTGCGACGCGTTGCAAACTTGGCAGACGTGCTATATAGAACATATAGAACGCATTGCGCGCATCGGCGGCGGCGGATTCAACAAAAAGTTTGCGCGGATTCTCCGCTTGCCCTAATACGAAGGATAACGCAAGGCGCCCGTAACTCCGCTCCTGCTGCTGCGACGCGTTGCAAACTTGGCAGACGTGCTATATAGAACATATAGAACGCATTGCGCGCATCGGCGGCGGCGGATTCAACAAAAAGTTTGCGCGGATTCTCCGCTTGCCCTAATACGAAGGATAACGCAAGGCGCCCGTAACTCCGCTCCTGCTGCTGCGACGCGTTGCAAACTTGGCAGACGTGCTATATAGAACATATAGAACGCATTGCGCGCATCGGCGGCGGCGGATTCAACAAAAAGTTTGCGCGGATTCTCCGCTTGCCCTAATACGAAGGATAACGCAAGGCGCCCGTAACTCCGCTCCTGCTGCTGCGACGCGTTGCAAACTTGGCAGACGTGCTATATAGAACATATAGAACGCATTGCGCGCATCGGCGGCGGCGGATTCAACAAAAAGTTTGCGCGGATTCTCCGCTTGCCCTAATACGAAGGATAACGCAAGGCGCCCGTAACTCCGCTCCTGCTGCTGCGACGCGTTGCAAACTTGGCAGACGTGCTATATAGAACATATAGAACGCATTGCGCGCATCGGCGGCGGCGGATTCAACAAAAAGTTTGCGCGGATTCTCCGCTTGCCCTAATACGAAGGATAACGCAAGGCGCCCGTAACTCCGCTCCTGCTGCTGCGACGCGTTGCAAACTTGGCAGACGTGCTATATAGAACATATAGAACGCATTGCGCGCATCGGCGGCGGCGGATTCAACAAAAAGTTTGCGCGGATTCTCCGCTTGCCCTAATACGAAGGATAACGCAAGGCGCCCGTAACTCCGCTCCTGCTGCTGCGACGCGTTGCAAACTTGGCAGACGTGCTATATAGAACATATAGAACGCATTGCGCGCATCGGCGGCGGCGGATTCAACAAAAAGTTTGCGCGGATTCTCCGCTTGCCCTAATACGAAGGATAACGCAAGGCGCCCGTAACTCCGCTCCTGCTGCTGCGACGCGTTGCAAACTTGGCAGACGTGCTATATAGAACATATAGAACGCATTGCGCGCATCGGCGGCGGCGGATTCAACAAAAAGTTTGCGCGGATTCTCCGCTTGCCCTAATACGAAGGATAACGCAAGGCGTAACGTAACTCCGCTCCTGCTGCTGCGACGCGTTGCAAACTTGGCAGACGTGCTATATAGAACATATAGAACGCATTGCGCGCATCGGCGGCGGCGGATTCAACAAAAAGTTTGCGCGGATTCTCCGCTTGCCCTAATACGAAGGATAACGCAAGGCGCCCGTAACTCCGCTCCTGCTGCTGCGACGCGTTGCAAACTTGGCAGACGTGCTATATAGAACATATAGAACGCATTGCGCGCATCGGCGGCGGCGGATTCAACAAAAAGTTTGCGCGGATTCTCCGCTTGCCCTAATACGAAGGATAACGCAAGGCGCCCGTAACTCCGCTCCTGCTGCTGCGACGCGTTGCAAACTTGGCAGACGTGCTATATAGAACATATAGAACGCATTGCGCGCATCGGCGGCGGCGGATTCAACAAAAAGTTTGCGCGGATTCTCCGCTTGCCCTAATACGAAGGATAACGCAAGGGCGCCCGTAACTCCGCTCCTGCTGCTGCGACGCGTTGCAAACTTGGCAGACGTGCTATATAGAACATATAGAACGCATTGCGCGCATCGGCGGCGGCGGATTCAACAAAAAGTTTGCGCGGATTCTCCGCTTGCCCTAATACGAAGGATAACGCAAGGCGCCCGTAACTCCGCTCCTGCTGCTGCGACGCGTTGCAAACTTGGCAGACGTGCTATATAGAACATATAGAACGCATTGCGCGCATCGACGGCGGAACGCATTGCGCGCATCGGCGGCGGCGGATTCAACAAAAAGTTTGCGCGGATTCTCCGCTTGCCCTAATACGAAGGATAACGCAAGGCGCCCGTAACTCCGCTCCTGCTGCTGCGACGCGTTGCAAACTTGGCAGACGTGCTATATAGAACATATAGAACGCATTGCGCGCATCGGCGGCGGCGGATTCAACAAAAAGTTTGCGCGGATTCTCCGCTTGCCCTAATACGAAGGATAACGCAAGGCGCCCGTAACTCCGCTCCTGCTGCTGCGACGCGTTGCAAACTTGGCAGACGTGCTATATAGAACATATAGAACGCATTGCGCGCATCGGCGGCGGCGGATTCAACAAAAAGTTTGCGCGGATTCTCCGCTTGCCCTAATACGAAGGATAACGCAAGGCGCCCGTAACTCCGCTCCTGCTGCTGCGACGCGTTGCAAACTTGGCAGACGTGCTATATAGAACATATAGAACGCATTGCGCGCATCGGCGGCGGCGGATTCAACAAAAAGTTTGCGCGGGATTCTCTTGCCCTAATACGAAGGATAACGCAAGGCGCCCGTAACTCCGCTCCTGCTGCTGCGACGCGTTGCAAACTTGGCAGACGTGCTATATAGAACATATAGAACGCATTGCGCGCATCGGCGGCGGCGGATTCAACAAAAAGTTTGCGCGGATTCTCCGCTTGCCCTAATACGAAGGATAACGCAAGGCGCCCGTAACTCCGCTCCTGCTGCTGCGACGCGTTGCAAACTTGGCAGACGTGCTATATAGAACATATAGAACGCATTGCGCGCATCGGCGGCGGCGGATTCAACAAAAAGTTTGCGCGGATTCTCCGCTTGCCCTAATACGAAGGATAACGCAAGGCGCCCGTAACTCCGCTCCTGCTGCTGCGACGCGTTGCAAACTTGGCAGACGTGCTATATAGAACATATAGAACGCATTGCGCGCATCGGCGGCGGCGGATTCAACAAAAAGTTTGCGCGGATTCTCCGCTTGCCCTAATACGAAGGATAACGCAAGGCGCCCGTAACTCCGCTCCTGCTGCTGCGACGCGTTGCAAACTTGGCAGACGTGCTATATAGAACATATAGAACGCGCATTGCGCATCGGCGGCGGCGGATTCAACAAAAAGTTTGCGCGGATTCTCCGCTTGCCCTAATACGAAGGATAACGCAAGGCGCCCGTAACTCCGCTCCTGCTGCTGCGACGCGTTGCAAACTTGGCAGACGTGCTATATAGAACATATAGAACGCATTGCGCGCATCGGCGGCGGCGGATTCAACAAAAAGTTTGCGCGGATTCTCCGCTTGCCCTAATACGAAGGATAACGCAAGGCGCCCGTAACTCCGCTCCTGCTGCTGCGACGCGTTGCAAACTTGGCAGACGTGCTATATAGAACATATAGAACGCATTGCGCGCATCGGCGGCGGCGGATTCAACAAAAAGTTTGCGCGGATTCTCCGCTTGCCCTAATACGAAGGATAACGCAAGGCGCCCGTAACTCCGCTCCTGCTGCTGCGACGCGTTGCAAACTTGGCAGACGTGCTATATAGAACATATAGAACGCATTGCGCGCATCGGCGGCGGCGGATTCAACAAAAAGTTTGCGCGGATTCTCCGCTTGCCCTAATACGAAGGATAACGCAAGGCGCCCGTAACTCCGCTCCTGCTGCTGCGACGCGTTGCAAACTTGGCAGACGTGCTATATAGAACATATAGAACGCATTGCGCGCATCGGCGGCGGCGGATTCAACAAAAAGTTTGCGCGGATTCTCCGCTTGCCCTAATACGAAGGATAACGCAAGGCGCCCGTAACTCCGCTCCTGCTGCTGCGACGCGTTGCAAACTTGGCAGACGTGCTATATAGAACATATAGAACGCATTGCGCGCATCGGCGGCGGCGGATTCAACAAAAAGTTTGCGCGGATTCTCCGCTTGCCCTAATACGAAGGATAACGCAAGGCGCCCGTAACTCCGCTCCTGCTGCTGCGACGCGTTGCAAACTTGGCAGACGTGCTATATAGAACATATAGAACGCATTGCGCGCATCGGCGGCGGCGGATTCAACAAAAAGTTTGCGCGGATTCTCCGCTTGCCCTAATACGAAGGATAACGCAAGGCGCCCGTAACTCCGCTCCTGCTGCTGCGACGCGTTGCAAACTTGGCAGACGTGCTATATAGAACATATAGAACGCATTGCGCGCATCGGCGGCGGCGGATTCAACAAAAAGTTTGCGCGGATTCTCCGCTTGCCCTAATACGAAGGATAACGCAAGGCGCCCGTAACTCCGCTCCTGCTGCTGCGACGCGTTGCAAACTTGGCAGACGTGCTATATAGAACATATAGAACGCATTGCGCGCATCGGCGGCGGCGGATTCAACAAAAAGTTTGCGCGGATTCTCCGCTTGCCCTAATACGAAGGATAACGCAAGGCGCCCGTAACTCCGCTCCTGCTGCTGCGACGCGTTGCAAACTTGGCAGACGTGCTATATAGAACATATAGAACGCATTGCGCGCATCGGCGGCGGCGGATTCAACAAAAAGTTTGCGCGGATTCTCCGCTTGCCCTAATACGAAGGATAACGCAAGGCGCCCGTAACTCCGCTCCTGCTGCTGCGACGCGTTGCAAACTTGGCAGACGTGCTATATAGAACATATAGAACGCATTGCGCGCATCGGCGGCGGCGGATTCAACAAAAAGTTTGCGCGGATTCTCCGCTTGCCCTAATACGAAGGATAACGCAAGGCGCCCGTAACTCCGCTCCTGCTGCTGCGACGCGTTGCAAACTTGGCAGACGTGCTATATAGAACATATAGAACGCATTGCGCGCATCGGCGGCGGCGGATTCAACAAAAAGTTTGCGCGGATTCTCCGCTTGCCCTAATACGAAGGATAACGCAAGGCGCCCGTAACTCCGCTCCTGCTGCTGCGACGCGTTGCAAACTTGGCAGACGTGCTATATAGAACATATAGAACGCATTGCGCGCATCGGCGGCGGCGGATTCAACAAAAAGTTTGCGCGGATTCTCCGCTTGCCCTAATACGAAGGATAACGCAAGGCGCCCGTAACTCCGCTCCTGCTGCTGCGACGCGTTGCAAACTTGGCAGACGTGCTATATAGAACATATAGAACGCATTGCGCGCATCGGCGGCGGCGGATTCAACAAAAAAAGTTTGCGCGGATTCTCCGCTTGCCCTAATACGAAGGATAACGCAAGGCGCCCGTAACTCCGCTCCTGCTGCTGCGACGCGTTGCAAACTTGGCAGACGTGCTATATAGAACATATAGAACGCATTGCGCGCATCGGCGGCGGCGGATTCAACAAAAAGTTTGCGCGGATTCTCCGCTTGCCCTAATACGAAGGATAACGCAAGGCGCCGTAACTCCGCTCCTGCTGCTGCGACGCGTTGCAAACTTGGCAGACGTGCTATATAGAACATATAGAACGCATTGCGCGCATCGGCGGCGGCGGATTCAACAAAAAGTTTGCGCGGATTCTCCGCTTGCCCTAATACGAAGGATAACGCAAGGCGCCCGTAACTCCGCTCCTGCTGCTGCGACGCGTTGCAAACTTGGCAGACGTGCTATATAGAACATATAGAACGCATTGCGCGCATCGGCGGCGGCGGATTCAACAAAAAGTTTGCGCGGATTCTCCGCTTGCCCTAATACGAAGGATAACGCAAGGCGCCCGTAACTCCGCTCCTGCTGCTGCGACGCGTTGCAAACTTGGCAGACGTGCTATATAGAACATATAGAACGCATTGCGCGCATCGGCGGCGGCGGATTCAACAAAAAGTTTGCGCGGATTCTCCGCTTGCCCTAATACGAAGGATAACGCAAGGCGCCCGTAACTCCGCTCCTGCTGCTGCGACGCGTTGCAAACTTGGCAGACGTGCTATATAGAACATATAGAACGCATTGCGCGCATCGGCGGCGGCGGATTCAACAAAAAGTTTGCGCGGATTCTCCGCTTGCCCTAATACGAAGGATAACGCAAGGCGCCCGTAACTCCGCTCCTGCTGCTGCGACGCGTTGCAAACTTGGCAGACGTGCTATATAGAACATATAGAACGCATTGCGCGCATCGGCGGCGGCGGATTCAACAAAAAGTTTGCGCGGATTCTCCGCTTGCCCTAATACGAAGGATAACGCAAGGCGCCCGTAACTCCGCTCCTGCTGCTGCGACGCGTTGCAAACTTGGCAGACGTGCTATATAGAACATATAGAACGCATTGCGCGCATCGGCGGCGGCGGATTCAACAAAAAGTTTGCGCGGATTCTCCGCTTGCCCTAATACGAAGGATAACGCAAGGCGCCCGTAACTCCGCTCCTGCTGCTGCGACGCGTTGCAAACTTGGCAGACGTGCTATATAGAACATATAGAACGCATTGCGCGCATCGGCGGCGGCGGATTCAACAAAAAGTTTGCGCGGATTCTCCGCTTGCCTAATACGAAGGATAACGCAAGGCGCCCGTAACTCCGCTCCTGCTGCTGCGACGCGTTGCAAACTTGGCAGACGTGCTATATAGAACATATAGAACGCATTGCGCGCATCGGCGGCGGCGGATTCAACAAAAAGTTTGCGCGGATTCTCCGCTTGCCCTAATACGAAGGATAACGCAAGGCGCCCGTAACTCCGCTCCTGCTGCTGCGACGCGTTGCAAACTTGGCAGACGTGCTATATAGAACATATAGAACGCATTGCGCGCATCGGCGGCGGCGGATTCAACAAAAAGTTTGCGCGGATTCTCCGCTTGCCTAATACGAAGGATAACGCAAGGCGCCCGTAACTCCGCTCCTGCTGCTGCGACGCGTTGCAAACTTGGCAGACGTGCTATATAGAACATATAGAACGCATTGCGCGCATCGGCGGCGGCGGATTCAACAAAAAGTTTGCGCGGATTCTCCGCTTGCCCTAATACGAAGGATAACGCAAGGCGCCCGTAACTCCGCTCCTGCTGCTGCGACGCGTTGCAAACTTGGCAGACGTGCTATATAGAACATATAGAACGCATTGCGCGCATCGGCGGCGGCGGATTCAACAAAAAGTTTGCGCGGATTCTCCGCTTGCCCTAATACGAAGGATAACGCAAGGCGCCCGTAACTCCGCTCCTGCTGCTGCGACGCGTTGCAAACTTGGCAGACGTGCTATATAGAACATATAGAACGCATTGCGCGCATCGGCGGCGGCGGATTCAACAAAAAGTTTGCGCGGATTCTCCGCTTGCCCTAATACGAAGGATAACGCAAGGCGCCCGTAACTCCGCTCCTGCTGCTGCGACGCGTTGCAAACTTGGCAGACGTGCTATATAGAACATATAGAACGCATTGCGCGCATCGGCGGCGGCGGATTCAACAAAAAGTTTGCGCGGATTCTCCGCTTGCCCTAATACGAAGGATAACGCAAGGCGCCCGTAACTCCGCTCCTGCTGCTGCGACGCGTTGCAAACTTGGCAGACGTGCTATATAGAACATATAGAACGCATTGCGCGCATCGGCGGCGGCGGATTCAACAAAAAGTTTGCGCGGATTCTCCGCTTGCCTAATACGAAGGCATCGGCGGCGGCGGATTCAACAAAAAGTTTGCGCGGATTCTCCGCTTGCCCTAATACGAAGGATAACGCAAGGCGCCCGTAACTCCGCTCCTGCTGCTGCGACGCGTTGCAAACTTGGCAGACGTGCTATATAGAACATATAGAACGCATTGCGCGCATCGGCGGCGGCGGATTCAACAAAAAGTTTGCGCGGATTCTCCGCTTGCCCTAATACGAAGGATAACGCAAGGCGCCCGTAACTCCGCTCCTGCTGCTGCGACGCGTTGCAAACTTGGCAGACGTGCTATATAGAACATATAGAACGCATTGCGCGCATCGGCGGCGGCGGATTCAACAAAAAGTTTGCGCGGATTCTCCGCTTGCCCTAATACGAAGGATAACGCAAGGCGCGTAACTCTCCGCTTGCCCTAATACGAAGGATAACGCAAGGCGCCCGTAACTCCGCTCCTGCTGCTGCGACGCGTTGCAAACTTGGCAGACGTGCTATATAGAACATATAGAACGCATTGCGCGCATCGGCGGCGGCGGATTCAACAAAAAGTTTGCGCGGATTCTCCGCTTGCCCTAATACGAAGGATAACGCAAGGCGCACGTAACTCCGCTCCTGCTGCTGCGACGCGTTGCAAACTTGGCAGACGTGCTATATAGAACATATAGAACGCATTGCGCGCATCGGCGGCGGCGGATTCAACAAAAAGTTTGCGCGGATTCTCCGCTTGCCCTAATACGAAGGATAACGCAAGGCGCCCGTAACTCCGCTCCTGCTGCTGCGACGCGTTGCAAACTTGGCAGACGTGCTATATAGAACATATAGAACGCATTGCGCGCATCGGCGGCGGCGGATTCAACAAAAAGTTTGCGCGGATTCTCCGCTTGCCCTAATACGAAGGATAACGCAAGGCGCCCGTAACTCCGCTCCTGCTGCTGCGACGCGTTGCAAACTTGGCAGACGTGCTATATAGAACATATAGAACGCATTGCGCGCATCGGCGGCGGCGGATTCAACAAAAAGTTTGCGCGGATTCTCCGCTTGCCCTAATACGAAGGATAACGCAAGGCGCCCGTAACTCCGCTCCTGCTGCTGCGACGCGTTGCAAACTTGGCAGACGTGCTATATAGAACATATAGAACGCATTGCGCGCATCGGCGGCGGCGGATTCAACAAAAAGTTTGCGCGGATTCTCCGCTTGCCCTAATACGAAGGATAACGCAAGGCGCCCGTAACTCCGCTCCTGCTGCTGCGACGCGTTGCAAACTTGGCAGACGTGCTATATAGAACATATAGAACGCATTGCGCGCATCGGCGGCGGCGGATTCAACAAAAAGTTTGCGCGGATTCTCCGCTTGCCCTAATACGAAGGATAACGCAAGGCGCCCGTAACTCCGCTCCTGCTGCTGCGACGCGTTGCAAACTTGGCAGACGTGCTATATAGAACATATAGAACGCATTGCGCGCATCGGCGGCGGCGGATTCAACAAAAAGTTTGCGCGGATTCTCCGCTTGCCCTAATACGAAGGATAACGCAAGGCGCCCGTAACTCCGCTCCTGCTGCTGCGACGCGTTGCAAACTTGGCAGACGTGCTATATAGAACATATAGAACGCATTGCGCGCATCGGCGGCGGCGGATTCAACAAAAAGTTTGCGCGGATTCTCCGCTTGCCCTAATACGAAGGATAACGCAAGGCGCCCGTAACTCCGCTCCTGCTGCTGCGACGCGTTGCAAACTTGGCAGACGTGCTATATAGAACATATAGAACGCATTGCGCGCATCGGCGGCGGCGGATTCAACAAAAAGTTTGCGCGGATTCTCCGCTTGCCCTAATACGAAGGATAACGCAAGGCGCCCGTAACTCCGCTCCTGCTGCTGCGACGCGTTGCAAACTTGGCAGACGTGCTATATAGAACATATAGAACGCATTGCGCGCATCGGCGGCGGCGGATTCAACAAAAAGTTTGCGCGGATTCTCCGCTTGCCCTAATACGAAGGATAACGCAAGGCGCCCGTAACTCCGCTCCTGCTGCTGCGACGCGTTGCAAACTTGGCAGACGTGCTATATAGAACATATAGAACGCATTGCGCGCATCGGCGGCGGCGGATTCAACAAAAAGTTTGCGCGGATTCTCCGCTTGCCCTAATACGAAGGATAACGCAAGGCGCACGTAACTCCGCTCCTGCTGCTGCGACGCGTTGCAAACTTGGCAGACGTGCTATATAGAACATATAGAACGCATTGCGCGCATCGGCGGCGGCGGATTCAACAAAAAGTTTGCGCGGATTCTCCGCTTGCCCTAATACGAAGGATAACGCAAGGCGCCCGTAACTCCGCTCCTGCTGCTGCGACGCGTTGCAAACTTGGCAGACGTGCTATATAGAACATATAGAACGCATTGCGCGCATCGGCGGCGGCGGATTCAACAAAAAGTTTGCGCGGATTCTCCGCTTGCCCTAATACGAAGGATAACGCAAGGCGCACGTAACTCCGCTCCTGCTGCTGCGACGCGTTGCAAACTTGGCAGACGTGCTATATAGAACATATAGAACGCATTGCGCGCATCGGCGGCGGCGGATTCAACAAAAAGTTTGCGCGGATTCTCCGCTTGCCCTAATACGAAGGATAACGCAAGGCGCACGTAACTCCGCTCCTGCTGCTGCGACGCGTTGCAAACTTGGCAGACGTGCTATATAGAACATATAGAACGCATTGCGCGCATCGGCGGCGGCGGATTCAACAAAAAGTTTGCGCGGATTCTCCGCTTGCCCTAATACGAAGGATAACGCAAGGCGCCCGTAACTCCGCTCCTGCTGCTGCGACGCGTTGCAAACTTGGCAGACGTGCTATATAGAACATATAGAACGCATTGCGCGCATCGGCGGCGGCGGATTCAACAAAAAGTTTGCGCGGATTCTCCGCTTGCCCTAATACGAAGGATAACGCAAGGCGCCCGTAACTCCGCTCCTGCTGCTGCGACGCGTTGCAAACTTGGCAGACGTGCTATATAGAACATATAGAACGCATTGCGCGCATCGGCGGCGGCGGATTCAACAAAAAGTTTGCGCGGATTCTCCGCTTGCCCTAATACGAAGGATAACGCAAGGCGCCCGTAACTCCGCTCCTGCTGCTGCGACGCGTTGCAAACTTGGCAGACGTGCTATATAGAACATATAGAACGCATTGCGCGCATCGGCGGCGGCGGATTCAACAAAAAGTTTGCGCGGATTCTCCGCTTGCCCTAATACGAAGGATAACGCAAGGCGCACGTAACTCCGCTCCTGCTGCTGCGACGCGTTGCAAACTTGGCAGACGTGCTATATAGAACATATAGAACGCATTGCGCGCATCGGCGGCGGCGGATTCAACAAAAAGTTTGCGCGGATTCTCCGCTTGCCCTAATACGAAGGATAACGCAAGGCGCACGTAACTCCGCTCCTGCTGCTGCGACGCGTTGCAAACTTGGCAGACGTGCTATATAGAACATATAGAACGCATTGCGCGCATCGGCGGCGGCGGATTCAACAAAAAGTTTGCGCGGATTCTCCGCTTGCCCTAATACGAAGGATAACGCAAGGCGCCCGTAACTCCGCTCCTGCTGCTGCGACGCGTTGCAAACTTGGCAGACGTGCTATATAGAACATATAGAACGCATTGCGCGCATCGGCGGCGGCGGATTCAACAAAAAGTTTGCGCGGATTCTCCGCTTGCCCTAATACGAAGGATAACGCAAGGCGCCCGTAACTCCGCTCCTGCTGCTGCGACGCGTTGCAAACTTGGCAGACGTGCTATATAGAACATATAGAACGCATTGCGCGCATCGGCGGCGGCGGATTCAACAAAAAGTTTGCGCGGATTCTCCGCTTGCCCTAATACGAAGGATAACGCAAGGCGCCCGTAACTCCGCTCCTGCTGCTGCGACGCGTTGCAAACTTGGCAGACGTGCTATATAGAACATATAGAACGCATTGCGCGCATCGGCGGCGGCGGATTCAACAAAAAGTTTGCGCGGATTCTCCGCTTGCCCTAATACGAAGGATAACGCAAGGCGCCCGTAACTCCGCTCCTGCTGCTGCGACGCGTTGCAAACTTGGCAGACGTGCTATATAGAACATATAGAACGCATTGCGCGCATCGGCGGCGGCGGATTCAACAAAAAGTTTGCGCGGATTCTCCGCTTGCCCTAATACGAAGGATAACGCAAGGCGCCCGTAACTCCGCTCCTGCTGCTGCGACGCGTTGCAAACTTGGCAGACGTGCTATATAGAACATATAGAACGCATTGCGCGCATCGGCGGCGGCGGATTCAACAAAAAGTTTGCGCGGATTCTCCGCTTGCCCTAATACGAAGGATAACGCAAGGCGCACGTAACTCCGCTCCTGCTGCTGCGACGCGTTGCAAACTTGGCAGACGTGCTATATAGAACATATAGAACGCATTGCGCGCATCGGCGGCGGCGGATTCAACAAAAAGTTTGCGCGGATTCTCCGCTTGCCCTAATACGAAGGATAACGCAAGGCGCACGTAACTCCGCTCCTGCTGCTGCGACGCGTTGCAAACTTGGCAGACGTGCTATATAGAACATATAGAACGCATTGCGCGCATCGGCGGCGGCGGATTCAACAAAAAGTTTGCGCGGATTCTCCGCTTGCCCTAATACGAAGGATAACGCAAGGCGCACGTAACTCCGCTCCTGCTGCTGCGACGCGTTGCAAACTTGGCAGACGTGCTATATAGAACATATAGAACGCATTGCGCGCATCGGCGGCGGCGGATTCAACAAAAAGTTTGCGCGGATTCTCCGCTTGCCCTAATACGAAGGATAACGCAAGGCGCACGTAACTCCGCTCCTGCTGCTGCGACGCGTTGCAAACTTGGCAGACGTGCTATATAGAACATATAGAACGCATTGCGCGCATCGGCGGCGGCGGATTCAACAAAAAGTTTGCGCGGATTCTCCGCTTGCCCTAATACGAAGGATAACGCAAGGCGCACGTAACTCCGCTCCTGCTGCTGCGACGCGTTGCAAACTTGGCAGACGTGCTATATAGAACATATAGAACGCATTGCGCGCATCGGCGGCGGCGGATTCAACAAAAAGTTTGCGCGGATTCTCCGCTTGCCCTAATACGAAGGATAACGCAAGGCGCACGTAACTCCGCTCCTGCTGCTGCGACGCGTTGCAAACTTGGCAGACGTGCTATATAGAACATATAGAACGCATTGCGCGCATCGGCGGCGGCGGATTCAACAAAAAGTTTGCGCGGATTCTCCGCTTGCCCTAATACGAAGGATAACGCAAGGCGCACGTAACTCCGCTCCTGCTGCTGCGACGCGTTGCAAACTTGGCAGACGTGCTATATAGAACATATAGAACGCATTGCGCGCATCGGCGGCGGCGGATTCAACAAAAAGTTTGCGCGGATTCTCCGCTTGCCCTAATACGAAGGATAACGCAAGGCGCACGTAACTCCGCTCCTGCTGCTGCGACGCGTTGCAAACTTGGCAGACGTGCTATATAGAACATATAGAACGCATTGCGCGCATCGGCGGCGGCGGATTCAACAAAAAGTTTGCGCGGATTCTCCGCTTGCCCTAATACGAAGGATAACGCAAGGCGCACGTAACTCCGCTCCTGCTGCTGCGACGCGTTGCAAACTTGGCAGACGTGCTATATAGAACATATAGAACGCATTGCGCGCATCGGCGGCGGCGGATTCAACAAAAAGTTTGCGCGGATTCTCCGCTTGCCCTAATACGAAGGATAACGCAAGGCGCACGTAACTCCGCTCCTGCTGCTGCGACGCGTTGCAAACTTGGCAGACGTGCTATATAGAACATATAGAACGCATTGCGCGCATCGGCGGCGGCGGATTCAACAAAAAGTTTGCGCGGATTCTCCGCTTGCCCTAATACGAAGGATAACGCAAGGCGCACGTAACTCCGCTCCTGCTGCTGCGACGCGTTGCAAACTTGGCAGACGTGCTATATAGAACATATAGAACGCATTGCGCGCATCGGCGGCGGCGGATTCAACAAAAAGTTTGCGCGGATTCTCCGCTTGCCCTAATACGAAGGATAACGCAAGGCGCACGTAACTCCGCTCCTGCTGCTGCGACGCGTTGCAAACTTGGCAGACGTGCTATATAGAACATATAGAACGCATTGCGCGCATCGGCGGCGGCGGATTCAACAAAAAGTTTGCGCGGATTCTCCGCTTGCCCTAATACGAAGGATAACGCAAGGCGCACGTAACTCCGCTCCTGCTGCTGCGACGCGTTGCAAACTTGGCAGACGTGCTATATAGAACATATAGAACGCATTGCGCGCATCGGCGGCGGCGGATTCAACAAAAAGTTTGCGCGGATTCTCCGCTTGCCCTAATACGAAGGATAACGCAAGGCGCACGTAACTCCGCTCCTGCTGCTGCGACGCGTTGCAAACTTGGCAGACGTGCTATATAGAACATATAGAACGCATTGCGCGCATCGGCGGCGGCGGATTCAACAAAAAGTTTGCGCGGATTCTCCGCTTGCCCTAATACGAAGGATAACGCAAGGCGCACGTAACTCCGCTCCTGCTGCTGCGACGCGTTGCAAACTTGGCAGACGTGCTATATAGAACATATAGAACGCATTGCGCGCATCGGCGGCGGCGGATTCAACAAAAAGTTTGCGCGGATTCTCCGCTTGCCCTAATACGAAGGATAACGCAAGGCGCACGTAACTCCGCTCCTGCTGCTGCGACGCGTTGCAAACTTGGCAGACGTGCTATATAGAACATATAGAACGCATTGCGCGCATCGGCGGCGGCGGATTCAACAAAAAGTTTGCGCGGATTCTCCGCTTGCCCTAATACGAAGGATAACGCAAGGCGCACGTAACTCCGCTCCTGCTGCTGCGACGCGTTGCAAACTTGGCAGACGTGCTATATAGAACATATAGAACGCATTGCGCGCATCGGCGGCGGCGGATTCAACAAAAAGTTTGCGCGGATTCTCCGCTTGCCCTAATACGAAGGATAACGCAAGGCGCACGTAACTCCGCTCCTGCTGCTGCGACGCGTTGCAAACTTGGCAGACGTGCTATATAGAACATATAGAACGCATTGCGCGCATCGGCGGCGGCGGATTCAACAAAAGTTTGCGCGGATTCTCCGCTTGCCCTAATACGAAGGATAACGCAAGGCGCACGTAACTCCGCTCCTGCTGCTGCGACGCGTTGCAAACTTGGCAGACGTGCTATATAGAACATATAGAACGCATTGCGCGCATCGGCGGCGGCGGATTCAACAAAAAGTTTGCGCGGATTCTCCGCTTGCCCTAATACGAAGGATAACGCAAGGCGCACGTAACTCCGCTCCTGCTGCTGCGACGCGTTGCAAACTTGGCAGACGTGCTATATAGAACATATAGAACGCATTGCGCGCATCGGCGGCGGCGGATTCAACAAAAAGTTTGCGCGGATTCTCCGCTTGCCCTAATACGAAGGATAACGCAAGGCGCACGTAACTCCGCTCCTGCTGCTGCGACGCGTTGCAAACTTGGCAGACGTGCTATATAGAACATATAGAACGCATTGCGCGCATCGGCGGCGGCGGATTCAACAAAAAGTTTGCGCGGATTCTCCGCTTGCCCTAATACGAAGGATAACGCAAGGCGCACGTAACTCCGCTCCTGCTGCTGCGACGCGTTGCAAACTTGGCAGACGTGCTATATAGAACATATAGAACGCATTGCGCGCATCGGCGGCGGCGGATTCAACAAAAGTTTGCGCGGATTCTCCGCTTGCCCTAATACGAAGGATAACGCAAGGCGCACGTAACTCCGCTCCTGCTGCTGCGACGCGTTGCAAACTTGGCAGACGTGCTATATAGAACATATAGAACGCATTGCGCGCATCGGCGGCGGCGGATTCAACAAAAAGTTTGCGCGGATTCTCCGCTTGCCCTAATACGAAGGATAACGCAAGGCGCACGTAACTCCGCTCCTGCTGCTGCGACGCGTTGCAAACTTGGCAGACGTGCTATATAGAACATATAGAACGCATTGCGCGCATCGGCGGCGGCGGATTCAACAAAAAGTTTGCGCGGATTCTCCGCTTGCCCTAATACGAAGGATAACGCAAGGCGCACGTAACTCCGCTCCTGCTGCTGCGACGCGTTGCAAACTTGGCAGACGTGCTATATAGAACATATAGAACGCATTGCGCGCATCGGCGGCGGCGGATTCAACAAAAAGTTTGCGCGGATTCTCCGCTTGCCCTAATACGAAGGATAACGCAAGGCGCACGTAACTCCGCTCCTGCTGCTGCGACGCGTTGCAAACTTGGCAGACGTGCTATATAGAACATATAGAACGCATTGCGCGCATCGGCGGCGGCGGATTCAACAAAAAGTTTGCGCGGATTCTCCGCTTGCCCTAATACGAAGGATAACGCAAGGCGCACGTAACTCCGCTCCTGCTGCTGCGACGCGTTGCAAACTTGGCAGACGTGCTATATAGAACATATAGAACGCATTGCGCGCATCGGCGGCGGCGGATTCAACAAAAAGTTTGCGCGGATTCTCCGCTTGCCCTAATACGAAGGATAACGCAAGGCGCACGTAACTCCGCTCCTGCTGCTGCGACGCGTTGCAAACTTGGCAGACGTGCTATATAGAACATATAGAACGCATTGCGCGCATCGGCGGCGGCGGATTCAACAAAAAGTTTGCGCGGATTCTCCGCTTGCCCTAATACGAAGGATAACGCAAGGCGCACGTAACTCCGCTCCTGCTGCTGCGACGCGTTGCAAACTTGGCAGACGTGCTATATAGAACATATAGAACGCATTGCGCGCATCGGCGGCGGCGGATTCAACAAAAAGTTTGCGCGGATTCTCCGCTTGCCCTAATACGAAGGATAACGCAAGGCGCACGTAACTCCGCTCCTGCTGCTGCGACGCGTTGCAAACTTGGCAGACGTGCTATATAGAACATATAGAACGCATTGCGCGCATCGGCGGCGGCGGATTCAACAAAAAGTTTGCGCGGATTCTCCGCTTGCCCTAATACGAAGGATAACGCAAGGCGCACGTAACTCCGCTCCTGCTGCTGCGACGCGTTGCAAACTTGGCAGACGTGCTATATAGAACATATAGAACGCATTGCGCGCATCGGCGGCGGCGGATTCAACAAAAAGTTTGCGCGGATTCTCCGCTTGCCCTAATACGAAGGATAACGCAAGGCGCACGTAACTCCGCTCCTGCTGCTGCGACGCGTTGCAAACTTGGCAGACGTGCTATATAGAACATATAGAACGCATTGCGCGCATCGGCGGCGGCGGATTCAACAAAAAGTTTGCGCGGATTCTCCGCTTGCCCTAATACGAAGGATAACGCAAGGCGCACGTAACTCCGCTCCTGCTGCTGCGACGCGTTGCAAACTTGGCAGACGTGCTATATAGAACATATAGAACGCATTGCGCGCATCGGCGGCGGCGGATTCAACAAAAAGTTTGCGCGGATTCTCCGCTTGCCCTAATACGAAGGATAACGCAAGGCGCACGTAACTCCGCTCCTGCTGCTGCGACGCGTTGCAAACTTGGCAGACGTGCTATATAGAACATATAGAACGCATTGCGCGCATCGGCGGCGGCGGATTCAACAAAAAGTTTGCGCGGATTCTCCGCTTGCCCTAATACGAAGGATAACGCAAGGCGCACGTAACTCCGCTCCTGCTGCTGCGACGCGTTGCAAACTTGGCAGACGTGCTATATAGAACATATAGAACGCATTGCGCGCATCGGCGGCGGCGGATTCAACAAAAAGTTTGCGCGGATTCTCCGCTTGCCCTAATACGAAGGATAACGCAAGGCGCACGTAACTCCGCTCCTGCTGCTGCGACGCGTTGCAAACTTGGCAGACGTGCTATATAGAACATATAGAACGCATTGCGCGCATCGGCGGCGGCGGATTCAACAAAAAGTTTGCGCGGATTCTCCGCTTGCCCTAATACGAAGGATAACGCAAGGCGCACGTAACTCCGCTCCTGCTGCTGCGACGCGTTGCAAACTTGGCAGACGTGCTATATAGAACATATAGAACGCATTGCGCGCATCGGCGGCGGCGGATTCAACAAAAAGTTTGCGCGGATTCTCCGCTTGCCCTAATACGAAGGATAACGCAAGGCGCACGTAACTCCGCTCCTGCTGCTGCGACGCGTTGCAAACTTGGCAGACGTGCTATATAGAACATATAGAACGCATTGCGCGCATCGGCGGCGGCGGATTCAACAAAAAGTTTGCGCGGATTCTCCGCTTGCCCTAATACGAAGGATAACGCAAGGCGCACGTAACTCCGCTCCTGCTGCTGCGACGCGTTGCAAACTTGGCAGACGTGCTATATAGAACATATAGAACGCATCAAAGTTGGCAGACGTGCTATATAGCACATATAGAGCGCATTGCGCGCATCGGCGGCGGCGGATTCAACAAAAAGTTTGCGCGGATTCTCCGCTTGCCCTAATACGAAGGATAACGCAAGGCGCACGTAACTCCGCTCCTGCTGCGGCGACGCGTTGCAAACTTGGCAGACGTGCTGTATAGAACATATAGAACGCATTGCGCGCATCGGCGGCGGCGGATTCAACAAAAAGTTTGCTCGTATTCTCCGCTTGCCCTAATACGAAGGATAACGCTAGGCGCACGTAACTCCGCTCCTGCTGCTGCGACGCGTTGCAAACTTGGCAGACCTGCTATATAGAACATATAGAGCGCATTGCGCGCATCGGCGCCGGCGGATTCAACAAAAAGTTTGCGCGGATTCTTCGCTTGCCCTAATGCGAAGGATAACGCAAGGCGCACGTAACTCCGCTCCTGCTGCTGCGATGCGTTGCAAACTTGGCAGACGTGCTATATAGAACATATAGAACGCATTGCGCGCATCGGCGGCGGCGGATTCAACAAAAAGTTTGCGCGGATTCTCCGCTTGCCCTAGTACGAAGGATAACGCAAGGCGCACGTAACTCCGCTCCTGCTGCGGCGACGCGTTGCAAACTTGGCAGACGTGCTGGATAGAACATATAGAACGCATTGCGCGCATCGGCGGCGGCGGATTCAAGAAAAAGTTTGCGCGGATTCTCCGCTTGCCCTAATACGAAGGATAACGCAAGGCGCACGTAACTCCGCTCCTGCTGCGGCGACGCGTTGCAAACTTGGCAGACGTGCTGTATAGAACATATAGAACGCATTGCGCGCATCGGCGGCGGCGGATTCAACAAAAAGTTTGCTCGTATTCTCCGCTTGCCCTAATACGAAGGATAACGCAAGGCGCACGTAACTCCGCTCCTGCTGCTGCGACGCGTTGCAAACTTGGCAGACGTGCTATATAGAACATATAGAGCGCATTGCGCGCATCGGCGCCGGCGGATTCAACAAAAAGTTTGCGCGGATTCTTCGCTTGCCCTAATGCGAAGGATAACGCAAGGCGCACGTAACTCCGCTCCTGCTGCTGCGATGCGTTGCAAACTTGGCAGACGTGCTATATAGAACATATAGAACGCATTGCGCGCATCGGCGGCGGCGGATTCAACAAAAAGTTTGCGCGGATTCTCCGCTTGCCCTAGTACGAAGGATAACGCAAGGCGCGCGTAACTCCGCTCCTGCTGCGGCGACGCGTTGCAAACTTGGCAGACGTGCTGGATAGAACATATAGAACGCATTGCGCGCATCGGCGCCGGCGGATTCAACAAAAAGTTTGCGCGGATTCTTCGCTTGCCCTAATGCGAAGGATAACGCAAGGCGCACGTAACTCCGCTCCTGTTGCTGCGACGCGTTGCAAACTTGGCAGACGTGCTACATAGAACATATAGAGCGCATTGCGCGCATCGGCGGCGGCGGATTCAACAAAAAGTTTGCGCGGATTCTCCGCTTGCCCTAATACAAAGGATAATGCAAGGCGCACGTAACTCCGCTCCTGCTGCTGCGACGCGTTGCAAACTTGGCAGACGTGCTATATAGCACATATAGAACGCATTGCGCGCATCGGCGGCGGCGGATTCAGCAAAAAGTTTGCGCGGATTCTCCGCTTGCCCTAATACGAAGGATAATGCAAGGCGCACGTAACTCCGCTCCTGCTGCTGCGACGCGTTGCAAACTTGGCAGACGTGCTATATAGCACATATAGAACGCATTGCGCGCATCGGCGGCGGCGGATTCAGCAAAAAGTTTGCGCGGATTCTCCGCTTGCCCTAATACGAAGGATAACGCAAGGCGCACGTAACTCCGCTCCTGCTGCTGCGACGCGTTGCAAACTTGGCAGACGTGCTGTATAGAACATATAGAACGCATTGCGCGCATCGGCGGTGGCGGATTCAACAAAAAGTTTGCGCGGATTCTCCGCTTGCCCTAATACGAAGGATAACGCAAGGCGCACGTAACTCCGCTCCTGCTGCTGCGACGCGTTGCAAACTTGGCAGACGTGCTATTTAGAACATATAGAACGCATTGCGCGCATCGGCGTCGGCGGATTCAACAAAAAGTTTGCGCGGATTCTCCGCTTGCCCTAATACGAAGGATAACGCAAGGCGCACGTAACTTCGCTCCTGCTGCTGCGACGCGTTGCAAACTTGGCAGACGTGCTATATAGAACATATAGAACGCATTGCGCGCATCGGCGGCGGCGGATTCAACAAAAAGTTTGCGCGGATTCTCCGCTTGCCCTAATACGAAGGATAACGCAAGGCGCACGTAACTCCGCTCTGCTGCTGCGACGCGTTGCAAACTTGGCAGACGTGCTATATAGAACATATAGAACGCATTGCGCGCATCGGCGGCGGCGGATTCAAGAAAAAGTTTGCGCGGATTCTCCGCTTGCCCTAATACGAAGGATAACGCAAGGCGCACGTAACTCCGCTCCTGCTGCCGCGACGCGTTGCAAACTTGGCAGACGTGCTATATAGAACATATAGAACGCATTGCGCGCATCGGCGGCGGCGGATTCAACAAAAAGTTTGCGCGGATTCTCCGCTTGCGCTAATACGAAGGATAACGCAAGGCGCACGTAACTCCGCTCCTGCTGCTGCGACGCGTTGCAAACTTGGCAGACGTGCTATATAGAACATATAGAACGCATTGCGCGCATCGGCGGCGGCGGATTCAACAAAAAGTTTGCGCGGATTCTCCGCTTGCCCTAATACGAAGGATAACGCAAGGCGCACGTAACTCCGCTCCTGCTGCTGCGACGCGTTGCAAACTTGGCAGACGTGCTATATAGAACATATAGAACGCATTGCGCGCATCGGCGGCGGCGGATTCAACAAAAAGTTTGCGCGGATTCTCCGCTTGCCCTAATACGAAGGATAACGCAAGGCGCACGTAACTCCGCTCCTGCTGCTGCGACGCGTTGCAAACTTGGCAGACGTGCTATATAGAACATATAGAACGCATTGCGCGCATCGGCGGCGGCGGATTCAACAAAAAGTTTGCGCGGATTCTCCGCTTGCCCTAATACGAAGGATAACGCAAGGCGCACGTAACTCCGCTCCTGCTGCTGCGACGCGTTGCAAACTTGGCAGACGTGCTATATAGAACATATAGAACGCATTGCGCGCATCGGCGGCGGCGGATTCAACAAAAAGTTTGCGCGGATTCTCCGCTTGCCCTAATACGAAGGATAACGCAAGGCGCACGTAACTCCGCTCCTGCTGCTGCGACGCGTTGCAAACTTGGCAGACGTGCTATATAGAACATATAGAACGCATTGCGCGCATCGGCGGCGGCGGATTCAACAAAAAGTTTGCGCGGATTCTCCGCTTGCCCTAATACGAAGGATAACGCAAGGCGCACGTAACTCCGCTCCTGCTGCTGCGACGCGTTGCAAACTTGGCAGACGTGCTATATAGAACATATAGAACGCATTGCGCGCATCGGCGGCGGCGGATTCAACAAAAAGTTTGCGCGGATTCTCCGCTTGCCCTAATACGAAGGATAACGCAAGGCGCACGTAACTCCGCTCCTGCTGCTGCGACGCGTTGCAAACTTGGCAGACGTGCTATATAGAACATATAGAACGCATTGCGCGCATCGGCGGCGGCGGATTCAACAAAAAGTTTGCGCGGATTCTCCGCTTGCCCTAATACGAAGGATAACGCAAGGCGCACGTAACTCCGCTCCTGCTGCTGCGACGCGTTGCAAACTTGGCAGACGTGCTATATAGAACATATAGAACGCATTGCGCGCATCGGCGGCGGCGGATTCAACAAAAAGTTTGCGCGGATTCTCCGCTTGCCCTAATACGAAGGATAACGCAAGGCGCACGTAACTCCGCTCCTGCTGCTGCGACGCGTTGCAAACTTGGCAGACGTGCTATATAGAACATATAGAACGCATTGCGCGCATCGGCGGCGGCGGATTCAACAAAAAGTTTGCGCGGATTCTCCGCTTGCCCTAATACGAAGGATAACGCAAGGCGCACGTAACTCCGCTCCTGCTGCTGCGACGCGTTGCAAACTTGGCAGACGTGCTATATAGAACATATAGAACGCATTGCGCGCATCGGCGGCGGCGGATTCAACAAAAAGTTTGCGCGGATTCTCCGCTTGCCCTAATACGAAGGATAACGCAAGGCGCACGTAACTCCGCTCCTGCTGCTGCGACGCGTTGCAAACTTGGCAGACGTGCTATATAGAACATATAGAACGCATTGCGCGCATCGGCGGCGGCGGATTCAACAAAAAGTTTGCGCGGATTCTCCGCTTGCCCTAATACGAAGGATAACGCAAGGCGCACGTAACTCCGCTCCTGCTGCTGCGACGCGTTGCAAACTTGGCAGACGTGCTATATAGAACATATAGAACGCATTGCGCGCATCGGCGGCGGCGGATTCAACAAAAAGTTTGCGCGGATTCTCCGCTTGCCCTAATACGAAGGATAACGCAAGGCGCACGTAACTCCGCTCCTGCTGCTGCGACGCGTTGCAAACTTGGCAGACGTGCTATATAGAACATATAGAACGCATTGCGCGCATCGGCGGCGGCGGATTCAACAAAAAGTTTGCGCGGATTCTCCGCTTGCCCTAATACGAAGGATAACGCAAGGCGCACGTAACTCCGCTCCTGCTGCTGCGACGCGTTGCAAACTTGGCAGACGTGCTATATAGAACATATAGAACGCATTGCGCGCATCGGCGGCGGCGGATTCAACAAAAAGTTTGCGCGGATTCTCCGCTTGCCCTAATACGAAGGATAACGCAAGGCGCACGTAACTCCGCTCCTGCTGCTGCGACGCGTTGCAAACTTGGCAGACGTGCTATATAGAACATATAGAACGCATTGCGCGCATCGGCGGCGGCGGATTCAACAAAAAGTTTGCGCGGATTCTCCGCTTGCCCTAATACGAAGGATAACGCAAGGCGCACGTAACTCCGCTCCTGCTGCTGCGACGCGTTGCAAACTTGGCAGACGTGCTATATAGAACATATAGAACGCATTGCGCGCATCGGCGGCGGCGGATTCAACAAAAAGTTTGCGCGGATTCTCCGCTTGCCCTAATACGAAGGATAACGCAAGGCGCACGTAACTCCGCTCCTGCTGCTGCGACGCGTTGCAAACTTGGCAGACGTGCTATATAGAACATATAGAACGCATTGCGCGCATCGGCGGCGGCGGATTCAACAAAAAGTTTGCGCGGATTCTCCGCTTGCCCTAATACGAAGGATAACGCAAGGCGCACGTAACTCCGCTCCTGCTGCTGCGACGCGTTGCAAACTTGGCAGACGTGCTATATAGAACATATAGAACGCATTGCGCGCATCGGCGGCGGCGGATTCAACAAAAAGTTTGCGCGGATTCTCCGCTTGCCCTAATACGAAGGATAACGCAAGGCGCACGTAACTCCGCTCCTGCTGCTGCGACGCGTTGCAAACTTGGCAGACGTGCTATATAGAACATATAGAACGCATTGCGCGCATCGGCGGCGGCGGATTCAACAAAAAGTTTGCGCGGATTCTCCGCTTGCCCTAATACGAAGGATAACGCAAGGCGCACGTAACTCCGCTCCTGCTGCTGCGACGCGTTGCAAACTTGGCAGACGTGCTATATAGAACATATAGAACGCATTGCGCGCATCGGCGGCGGCGGATTCAACAAAAAGTTTGCGCGGATTCTCCGCTTGCCCTAATACGAAGGATAACGCAAGGCGCACGTAACTCCGCTCCTGCTGCTGCGACGCGTTGCAAACTTGGCAGACGTGCTATATAGAACATATAGAACGCATTGCGCGCATCGGCGGCGGCGGATTCAACAAAAAGTTTGCGCGGATTCTCCGCTTGCCCTAATACGAAGGATAACGCAAGGCGCACGTAACTCCGCTCCTGCTGCTGCGACGCGTTGCAAACTTGGCAGACGTGCTATATAGAACATATAGAACGCATTGCGCGCATCGGCGGCGGCGGATTCAACAAAAAGTTTGCGCGGATTCTCCGCTTGCCCTAATACGAAGGATAACGCAAGGCGCACGTAACTCCGCTCCTGCTGCTGCGACGCGTTGCAAACTTGGCAGACGTGCTGTATAGAACATATAGAACGCATTGCGCGCATCGGCGGCGGCGGATTCAACAAAAAGTTTGCGCGGATTCTCCGCTTGCCCTAATACGAAGGATAACGCAAGGCGCACGTAACTCCGCTCCTGCTGCTGCGACGCGTTGCAAACTTGGCAGACGTGCTATATAGAACATATAGAACGCATTGCGCGCATCGGCGGCGGCGGATTCAACAAAAAGTTTGCGCGGATTCTCCGCTTGCCCTAATACGAAGGATAACGCAAGGCGCACGTAACTCCGCTCCTGCTGCTGCGACGCGTTGCAAACTTGGCAGACGTGCTATATAGAACATATAGAACGCATTGCGCGCATCGGCGGCGGCGGATTCAACAAAAAGTTTGCGCGGATTCTCCGCTTGCCCTAATACGAAGGATAACGCAAGGCGCACGTAACTCCGCTCCTGCTGCTGCGACGCGTTGCAAACTTGGCAGACGTGCTATATAGAACATATAGAACGCATTGCGCGCATCGGCGGCGGCGGATTCAACAAAAAGTTTGCGCGGATTCTCCGCTTGCCCTAATACGAAGGATAACGCAAGGCGCACGTAACTCCGCTCCTGCTGCTGCGACGCGTTGCAAACTTGGCAGACGTGCTATATAGAACATATAGAACGCATTGCGCGCATCGGCGGCGGCGGATTCAACAAAAAGTTTGCGCGGATTCTCCGCTTGCCCTAATACGAAGGATAACGCAAGGCGCACGTAACTCCGCTCCTGCTGCTGCGACGCGTTGCAAACTTGGCAGACGTGCTATATAGAACATATAGAACGCATTGCGCGCATCGGCGGCGGCGGATTCAACAAAAGTTTGCGCGGATTCTCCGCTTGCCCTAATACGAAGGATAACGCAAGGCGCACGTAACTCCGCTCCTGCTGCTGCGACGCGTTGCAAACTTGGCAGACGTGCTATATAGAACATATAGAACGCATTGCGCGCATCGGCGGCGGCGGATTCAGCTGGATAGAACAAAAAGTTTGCGCGGATTCTCCGCTTGCCCTAATACGAAGGATAACGCAAGGCGCACGTAACTCCGCTCCTGCTGCTGCGACGCGTTGCAAACTTGGCAGACGTGCTGTATAGAACATATAGAACGCATTGCGCGCATCGGCGGCGGCGGATTCAACAAAAAAGTTTGCGCGGATTCTCCGCTTGCCCTAATACGAAGGATAACGCAAGGCGCACGTAACTCCGCTCCTGCTGCTGCGACGCGTTGCAAACTTGGCAGACGTGCTATATAGAACATATAGAACGCATTGCGCGCATCGGCGGCGGCGGATTCAACAAAAAGTTTGCGCGGATTCTCCGCTTGCCCTAATACGAAGGATAACGCAAGGCGCACGTAACTCCGCTCCTGCTGCTGCGACGCGTTGCAAACTTGGCAGACGTGCTATATAGAACATATAGAACGCATTGCGCGCATCGGCGGCGGCGGATTCAACAAAAAGTTTGCGCGGATTCTCCGCTTGCCCTAATACGAAGGATAACGCAAGGCGCACGTAACTCCGCTCCTGCTGCTGCGACGCGTTGCAAACTTGGCAGACGTGCTATATAGAACATATAGAACGCATTGCGCGCATCGGCGGCGGCGGATTCAACAAAAAGTTTGCGCGGATTCTCCGCTTGCCCTAATACGAAGGATAACGCAAGGCGCACGTAACTCCGCTCCTGCTGCTGCGACGCGTTGCAAACTTGGCAGACGTGCTATATAGAACATATAGAACGCATTGCGCGCATCGGCGGCGGCGGATTCAACAAAAAGTTTGCGCGGATTCTCCGCTTGCCCTAATACGAAGGATAACGCAAGGCGCACGTAACTCCGCTCCTGCTGCTGCGACGCGTTGCAAACTTGGCAGACGTGCTATATAGAACATATAGAACGCATTGCGCGCATCGGCGGCGGCGGATTCAACAAAAAGTTTGCGCGGATTCTCCGCTTGCCCTAATACGAAGGATAACGCAAGGCGCACGTAACTCCGCTCCTGCTGCTGCGACGCGTTGCAAACTTGGCAGACGTGCTATATAGAACATATAGAACGCATTGCGCGCATCGGCGGCGGCGGATTCAACAAAAAGTTTGCGCGGATTCTCCGCTTGCCCTAATACGAAGGATAACGCAAGGCGCACGTAACTCCGCTCCTGCTGCTGCGACGCGTTGCAAACTTGGCAGACGTGCTATATAGAACATATAGAACGCATTGCGCGCATCGGCGGCGGCGGATTCAACAAAAAGTTTGCGCGGATTCTCCGCTTGCCCTAATACGAAGGATAACGCAAGGCGCACGTAACTCCGCTCCTGCTGCTGCGACGCGTTGCAAACTTGGCAGACGTGCTGTATAGAACATATAGAACGCATTGCGCGCATCGGCGGCGGCGGATTCAACAAAAAGTTTGCGCGGATTCTCCGCTTGCCCTAATACGAAGGATAACGCAAGGCGCACGTAACTCCGCTCCTGCTGCTGCGACGCGTTGCAAACTTGGCAGACGTGCTATATAGAACATATAGAACGCATTGCGCGCATCGGCGGCGGCGGATTCAACAAAAAGTTTGCGCGGATTCTCCGCTTGCCCTAATACGAAGGATAACGCAAGGCGCACGTAACTCCGCTCCTGCTGCTGCGACGCGTTGCAAACTTGGCAGACGTGCTATATAGAACATATAGAACGCATTGCGCGCATCGGCGGCGGCGGATTCAACAAAAAGTTTGCGCGGATTCTCCGCTTGCCCTAATACGAAGGATAACGCAAGGCGCACGTAACTCCGCTCCTGCTGCGGCGACGCGTTGCAAACTTGGCAGACGTGCTATATAGAACATATAGAACGCATTGCGCGCATCGGCGGCGGCGGATTCAACAAAAAGTTTGCGCGGATTCTCCGCTTGCCCTAATACGAAGGATAACGCAAGGCGCACGTAACTCCGCTCCTGCTGCTGCGACGCGTTGCAAACTTGGCAGACGTGCTATATAGAACATATAGAACGCATTGCGCGCATCGGCGGCGGCGGATTCAACAAAAAGTTTGCGCGGATTCTCCGCTTGCCCTAATACGAAGGATAACGCAAGGCGCACGTAACTCCGCTCCTGCTGCCGCGACGCGTTGCAAGACGTGCTATATAGAACATATAGAACGCATTGCGCGCATCGGCGGCGGCGGATTCAACAAAAAGTTTGCGCGGATTCTCCGCTTGCCCTAATACGAAGGATAACGCAAGGCGCACGTAACTCCGCTCCTGCTGCTGCGACGCGTTGCAAACTTGGCAGACGTGCTATATAGAACATATAGAACGCATTGCGCGCATCGGCGGCGGCGGATTCAACAAAAAGTTTGCGCGGATTCTCCGCTTGCCCTAATACGAAGGATAACGCAAGGCGCACGTAACTCCGCTCCTGCTGCTGCGACGCGTTGCAAACTTGGCAGACGTGCTATATAGAACATATAGAACGCATTGCGCGCATCGGCGGCGGCGGATTCAACAAAAAGTTTGCGCGGATTCTCCGCTTGCCCTAATACGAAGGATAACGCAAGGCGCACGTAACTCCGCTCCTGCTGCTGCGACGCGTTGCAAACTTGGCAGACGTGCTATATAGAACATATAGAACGCATTGCGCGCATCGGCGGCGGCGGATTCAACAAAAAGTTTGCGCGGATTCTCCGCTTGCCCTAATACGAAGGATAACGCAAGGCGCCCGTAACTCCGCTCCTGCTGCTGCGACGCGTTGCAAACTTGGCAGACGTGCTATATAGAACATATAGAACGCATTGCGCGCATCGGCGGCGGCGGATTCAACAAAAAGTTTGCGCGGATTCTCCGCTTGCCCTAATACGAAGGATAACGCAAGGCGCCCGTAACTCCGCTCCTGCTGCTGCGACGCGTTGCAAACTTGGCAGACGTGCTATATAGAACATATAGAACGCATTGCGCGCATCGGCGGCGGCGGATTCAACAAAAAGTTTGCGCGGATTCTCCGCTTGCCCTAATACGAAGGATAACGCAAGGCGCCCGTAACTCCGCTCCTGCTGCTGCGACGCGTTGCAAACTTGGCAGACGTGCTATATAGAACATATAGAACGCATTGCGCGCATCGGCGGCGGCGGATTCAACAAAAAGTTTGCGCGGATTCTCCGCTTGCCCTAATACGAAGGATAACGCAAGGCGCCCGTAACTCCGCTCCTGCTGCTGCGACGCGTTGCAAACTTGGCAGACGTGCTATATAGAACATATAGAACGCATTGCGCGCATCGGCGGCGGCGGATTCAACAAAAAGTTTGCGCGGATTCTCCGCTTGCCCTAATACGAAGGATAACGCAAGGCGCCCGTAACTCCGCTCCTGCTGCTGCGACGCGTTGCAAACTTGGCAGACGTGCTATATAGAACATATAGAACGCATTGCGCGCATCGGCGGCGGCGGATTCAACAAAAAGTTTGCGCGGATTCTCCGCTTGCCCTAATACGAAGGATAACGCAAGGCGCCCGTAACTCCGCTCCTGCTGCTGCGACGCGTTGCAAACTTGGCAGACGTGCTATATAGAACATATAGAACGCATTGCGCGCATCGGCGGCGGCGGATTCAACAAAAAGTTTGCGCGGATTCTCCGCTTGCCCTAATACGAAGGATAACGCAAGGCGCCCGTAACTCCGCTCCTGCTGCTGCGACGCGTTGCAAACTTGGCAGACGTGCTATATAGAACATATAGAACGCATTGCGCGCATCGGCGGCGGCGGATTCAACAAAAAGTTTGCGCGGATTCTCCGCTTGCCCTAATACGAAGGATAACGCAAGGCGCCCGTAACTCCGCTCCTGCTGCTGCGACGCGTTGCAAACTTGGCAGACGTGCTATATAGAACATATAGAACGCATTGCGCGCATCGGCGGCGGCGGATTCAACAAAAAGTTTGCGCGGATTCTCCGCTTGCCCTAATACGAAGGATAACGCAAGGCGCCCGTAACTCCGCTCCTGCTGCTGCGACGCGTTGCAAACTTGGCAGACGTGCTATATAGAACATATAGAACGCATTGCGCGCATCGGCGGCGGCGGATTCAACAAAAAGTTTGCGCGGATTCTCCGCTTGCCCTAATACGAAGGATAACGCAAGGCGCCCGTAACTCCGCTCCTGCTGCTGCGACGCGTTGCAAACTTGGCAGACGTGCTATATAGAACATATAGAACGCATTGCGCGCATCGGCGGCGGCGGATTCAACAAAAAGTTTGCGCGGATTCTCCGCTTGCCCTAATACGAAGGATAACGCAAGGCGCCCGTAACTCCGCTCCTGCTGCTGCGACGCGTTGCAAACTTGGCAGACGTGCTATATAGAACATATAGAACGCATTGCGCGCATCGGCGGCGGCGGATTCAACAAAAAGTTTGCGCGGATTCTCCGCTTGCCCTAATACGAAGGATAACGCAAGGCGCCCGTAACTCCGCTCCTGCTGCTGCGACGCGTTGCAAACTTGGCAGACGTGCTATATAGAACATATAGAACGCATTGCGCGCATCGGCGGCGGCGGATTCAACAAAAAGTTTGCGCGGATTCTCCGCTTGCCCTAATACGAAGGATAACGCAAGGCGCCCGTAACTCCGCTCCTGCTGCTGCGACGCGTTGCAAACTTGGCAGACGTGCTATATAGAACATATAGAACGCATTGCGCGCATCGGCGGCGGCGGATTCAACAAAAAGTTTGCGCGGATTCTCCGCTTGCCCTAATACGAAGGATAACGCAAGGCGCCCGTAACTCCGCTCCTGCTGCTGCGACGCGTTGCAAACTTGGCAGACGTGCTATATAGAACATATAGAACGCATTGCGCGCATCGGCGGCGGCGGATTCAACAAAAAGTTTGCGCGGATTCTCCGCTTGCCCTAATACGAAGGATAACGCAAGGCGCCCGTAACTCCGCTCCTGCTGCTGCGACGCGTTGCAAACTTGGCAGACGTGCTATATAGAACATATAGAACGCATTGCGCGCATCGGCGGCGGCGGATTCAACAAAAAGTTTGCGCGGATTCTCCGCTTGCCCTAATACGAAGGATAACGCAAGGCGCCCGTAACTCCGCTCCTGCTGCTGCGACGCGTTGCAAACTTGGCAGACGTGCTATATAGAACATATAGAACGCATTGCGCGCATCGGCGGCGGCGGATTCAACAAAAAGTTTGCGCGGATTCTCCGCTTGCCCTAATACGAAGGATAACGCAAGGCGCCCGTAACTCCGCTCCTGCTGCTGCGACGCGTTGCAAACTTGGCAGACGTGCTATATAGAACATATAGAACGCATTGCGCGCATCGGCGGCGGCGGATTCAACAAAAAGTTTGCGCGGATTCTCCGCTTGCCCTAATACGAAGGATAACGCAAGGCGCCCGTAACTCCGCTCCTGCTGCTGCGACGCGTTGCAAACTTGGCAGACGTGCTATATAGAACATATAGAACGCATTGCGCGCATCGGCGGCGGCGGATTCAACAAAAAGTTTGCGCGGATTCTCCGCTTGCCCTAATACGAAGGATAACGCAAGGCGCCCGTAACTCCGCTCCTGCTGCTGCGACGCGTTGCAAACTTGGCAGACGTGCTATATAGAACATATAGAACGCATTGCGCGCATCGGCGGCGGCGGATTCAACAAAAAGTTTGCGCGGATTCTCCGCTTGCCCTAATACGAAGGATAACGCAAGGCGCCCGTAACTCCGCTCCTGCTGCTGCGACGCGTTGCAAACTTGGCAGACGTGCTATATAGAACATATAGAACGCATTGCGCGCATCGGCGGCGGCGGATTCAACAAAAAGTTTGCGCGGATTCTCCGCTTGCCCTAATACGAAGGATAACGCAAGGCGCCCGTAACTCCGCTCCTGCTGCTGCGACGCGTTGCAAACTTGGCAGACGTGCTATATAGAACATATAGAACGCATTGCGCGCATCGGCGGCGGCGGATTCAACAAAAAGTTTGCGCGGATTCTCCGCTTGCCCTAATACGAAGGATAACGCAAGGCGCCCGTAACTCCGCTCCTGCTGCTGCGACGCGTTGCAAACTTGGCAGACGTGCTATATAGAACATATAGAACGCATTGCGCGCATCGGCGGCGGCGGATTCAACAAAAAGTTTGCGCGGATTCTCCGCTTGCCCTAATACGAAGGATAACGCAAGGCGCCCGTAACTCCGCTCCTGCTGCTGCGACGCGTTGCAAACTTGGCAGACGTGCTATATAGAACATATAGAACGCATTGCGCGCATCGGCGGCGGCGGATTCAACAAAAAGTTTGCGCGGATTCTCCGCTTGCCCTAATACGAAGGATAACGCAAGGCGCCCGTAACTCCGCTCCTGCTGCTGCGACGCGTTGCAAACTTGGCAGACGTGCTATATAGAACATATAGAACGCATTGCGCGCATCGGCGGCGGCGGATTCAACAAAAAGTTTGCGCGGATTCTCCGCTTGCCCTAATACGAAGGATAACGCAAGGCGCCCGTAACTCCGCTCCTGCTGCTGCGACGCGTTGCAAACTTGGCAGACGTGCTATATAGAACATATAGAACGCATTGCGCGCATCGGCGGCGGCGGATTCAACAAAAAGTTTGCGCGGATTCTCCGCTTGCCCTAATACGAAGGATAACCTTGCCCTAATAAAAGGATAACGCAAGGCGCCCGTAACTCCGCTCCTGCTGCTGCGACGCGTTGCAAACTTGGCAGACGTGCTATATAGAACATATAGAACGCATTGCGCGCATCGGCGGCGGCGGATTCAACAAAAAGTTTGCGCGGATTCTCCGCTTGCCCTAATACGAAGGATAACGCAAGGCGCCCGTAACTCCGCTCCTGCTGCTGCGACGCGTTGCAAACTTGGCAGACGTGCTATATAGAACATATAGAACGCATTGCGCGCATCGGCGGCGGCGGATTCAACAAAAAGTTTGCGCGGATTCTCCGCTTGCCCTAATACGAAGGATAACGCAAGGCGCCCGTAACTCCGCTCCTGCTGCTGCGACGCGTTGCAAACTTGGCAGACGTGCTATATAGAACATATAGAACGCATTGCGCGCATCGGCGGCGGCGGATTCAACAAAAAGTTTGCGCGGATTCTCCGCTTGCCCTAATACGAAGGATAACGCAAGGCGCCCGTAACTCCGCTCCTACTGCTGCGACGCGTTGCAAACTTGGCAGACGTGCTATATAGAACATATAGAACGCATTGCGCGCATCGGCGGCGGCGGATTCAACAAAAAAGTTTGCGCGGATTCTCCGCTTGCCCTAATAAAAGGATAACGCAAGGCGCCCGTAACTCCGCTCCTGCTGCTGCGACGCGTTGCAAACTTGGCAGACGTGCTATATAGAACATATAGAACGCATTGCGCGCATCGGCGGCGGCGGATTCAACAAAAAGTTTGCGCGGATTCTCCGCTTGCCCTAATACGAAGGATAACGCAAGGCGTCCGTAACTCCGCTCCTGTTGCTGCGACGCGTTGCAAACTTGGCAGACGTGCTATATAGAACATATAGAACGCATTGCGCGCATCGGCGGCGGCGGATTCAACAAAAAGTTTGCGCGGATTCTCCGCTTGCCCTAATACGAAGGATAACGCAATGCGTCCGTAACTCCGCTCCTGCTGCTGCGACACGTTGCAAACTTGGCAGACGTGCTATATAGAACATATAGAACGCATTGCGCGCATCGGCGGCGGCGGATTCAACAAAAAGTTTGCGCGGATTCTCCGCTTGCCCTAATACGAAGGATAACGCAAGGCGCCCGTAACTCCGCTCCTGCTGCTGCGACGCGTTGCAAACTTGGCAGACGTGCTATATAGAACATATAGAACGCATTGCGCGCATCGGCGGCGGCGGATTCAACAAAAAGTTTGCGCGGATTTTCCGCTTGCCCTAATACGAAGGATAACGCAAGGCGTCCGTAACTCCGCTCCTGCTGCTGCGACGCGTTGCAAACTTGGCAGACGTGCTATATAGAACATATAGAACGCATTGCGCGCACCGGCGGCGGCGGATTCAACAAAAAGTTTGCGCGGATTCTCCGCTTGCCCTAATACGAAGGATAACGCAAGGCGCCCGTAACTCCGCTCCTGCTGCTGCGACGCGTTGCAAACTTGGCAGACGTGCTATATAGAACATATAGAACGCATTGCGCGCATCGGCGGCGGCGGATTCAACAAAAAGTTTGCGCGGATTCTCCGCTTGCCCTAATACGAAGGATAACGCAAGGCGCCCGTAACTCCGCTCCTACTGCTGCGACGCGTTGCAAACTTGGCAGACGTGCTATATAGAACATATAGAACGCATTGCGCGCATCGGCGGCGGCGGATTCAACAAAAAGTTTGCGCGGATTCTCCGCTTGCCCTAATACGAAGGATAACGCAAGGCGCCCGTAACTCCGCTCCTGCTGCTGCGACGCGTTGCAAACTTGGCAGACGTGCTATATAGAACATATAGAACGCATTGCGCGCATCGGCGGCGGCGGATTCAACAAAAAGTTTGCGCGGATTCTCCGCTTGCCCTAATACGAAGGATAACGCAAGGCGCCCGTAACTCCGATCCTGCTGCTGCGACGCGTTGCAAACTTGGCAGACGTGCTATAGAGAACATATAGAACGCATTGCGCGCATCGGCGGCGGCGGATTCAACAAAAGTTTGCGCGGATTCTCCGCTTGCCCTAATAAAAGGATAACGCAAGGCGCCCGTAACTGCGCTCCTGCTGCTGCGACGCGTTGCAAACTTGGCAGACGTGCTATATAGAACATATAGAACGCATTGCGCGCATCGGCGGCGGCGGATTCAACAACAAGTTTGCGCGGATTCTCCGCTTGCCCTAATACGAAGGATAACGCAAGGCGCCCGTAACTCCGCTCCTGCTGCTGCGACGCGTTGCAAACTTGGCAGACGTGCTATATAGAACATATAGAACGCATTGCGCGCATCGGCGGCGGCGGATTCAACAAAAAGTTTGCGCGGATTCTCCGCTTGCCCTAATACGAAGGATAACGCAAGGCGCCCGTAACTCCGCTCCTGCTGCTGCGACGCGTTGCAAACTTGGCAGACGTGCTATATAGAACATATAGAACGCATTGCGCGCATCGGCGGCGGCGGATTCAACAAAAAGTTTGCGCGGATTCTCCGCTTGCCCTAATAAAAGGATAACGCAAGGCGCCCGTAACTCCGCTCCTGCTGCTGCGACGCGTTGCAAACTTGGCAGACGTGCTATATAGAACATATAGAACGCATTGCGCGCATCGGCGGCGGCGGATTCAACAAAAAGTTTGCGCGGATTCTCCGCTTGCCCTAATACGAAGGCTAACGCAAGGCGCGCGTAACTCCGCTCCTGCTGCTGCGACGCGTTGCAAACTTGGCAGACGTGCTATATAGAACATATAGAACGCATTGCGCGCATCGGCGGCGGCGGATTCAACAAAAAGTTTGCGCGGATTCTCCGCTTGCCCTAATACGAAGGATAACGCAAGGCGCCCGTAACTCCGCTCCTACTGCTGCGACGCGTTGCAAACTTGGCAGACGTGCTATATAGAACATATAGAACGCATTGCGCGCATCGGCGGCGGCGGATTCAACAAAAAGTTTGCGCGGATTCTCCGCTTGCCCTAATAAAAGGATAACGCAAGGCGCCCGTAACTCCGCTCCTGCTGCTGCGACGCGTTGCAAACTTGGCAGACGTGCTATATAGAACATATAGAACGCATTGCGCGCATCGGCGGCGGCGGATTCAACAAAAAGTTTGCGCGGATTCTCCGCTAGCCCTAATACGAAGGATAACGCAAGGCGTCCGTAACTCCGCTCCTGTTGCTGCGACGCGTTGCAAACTTGGCAGACGTGCTATATAGAACATATAGAACGCATTGCGCGCATCGGCGGCGGCGGATTCAACAAAAAGTTTGCGCGGATTCTCCGCTTGCCCTAATACGAAGGATAACGCAAGGCGCCCGTAACTCCGCTCCTGCTGCTGCGACGCGTTGCAAACTTGGCAGACGTGCTATATAGAACATATAGAACGCATTGCGCGCATCGGCGGCGGCGGATTCAACAAAAAGTTTGCGCGGATTCTCCGCTTGCCCTAATACGAAGGATAACGCAAGGCGCGCGTTACTCCGCTCCTGCTGCTGCGACGCGTTGCAAACTTGGCAGACGTGCTATATAGAACATATAGAACGCATTGCGCGCATCGGCGGCGGCGGATTCAACAAAAAGTTTGCGCGGATTCTCCGCTTGCCCTAATACGAAGGATAACGCAAGGCGCCCGTAACTCCGCTCCTGCTGCTGCGACGCGTTGCAAACTTGGCAGACGTGCTATATAGAACATATAGAACGCATTGCGCGCATCGGCGGCGGCGGATTCAACAAAAAGTTTGCGCGGATTCTCCGCTTGCCCTAATACGAAGGCTAACGCAAGGCGCACGTAACTCCGCTCCTGCTGCTGCGACGCGTTGCAAACTTGGCAGACGTGCTATATAGAACATATAGAACGCATTGCGCGCATCGGCGGCGGCGGATTCAACAAAAAGTTTGCGCGGATTCTCCGCTTGCCCTAATACGAAGGATAACGCAAGGCGCCCGTAACTCCGCTCCTGCTGCTGCGACGCGTTGCAAACTTGGCAGACGTGCTATATAGAACATATAGAACGCATTGCGCGCATCGGCGGCGGCGGATTCAACAAAAAGTTTGCGCGGATTCTCCGCTTGCCCTAATACGAAGGATAACGCAAGGCGCCCGTAACTCCGCTCCTGCTGCTGCGACGCGTTGCAAACTTGGCAGACGTGCTATATAGAACATATAGAACGCATTGCGCGCATCGGCGGCGGCGGATTCAACAAAAAGTTTGCGCGGATTCTCCGCTTGCCCTAATACGAAGGATAACGCAAGGCGCGCGTTACTCCGCTCCTGCTGCTGCGACGCGTTGTAAACTTGGCAGACGTGCTATATAGAACATATAGAACGCATTGCGCGCATCGGCGGCGGCGGATTCAACAAAAAGTTTGCGCGGATTCTCCGCTTGCCCTAATACGAAGGATAACGCAAGGCGCCCGTAACTCCGCTCCTGCTGCTGCGCCGCGTTGCAAACTTGGCAGACGTGCTATATAGAACATATAGAACGCATTGCGAGCATCGGCGGCGGCGGATTCAACAAAAAGTTTGCGCGGATTCTCCGCTTGCCCTAATACGAAGGATAACGCAAGGCGCCCGTAACTCCGCTCCTGCTGCTGCGACGCGTTGCAAACTTGGCAGACGTGCTATATAGAACATATAGAACGCATTGCGCGCATCGGCGGCGGCGGATTCAACAAAAAGTTTGCGCGGATTCTCCGCTTGCCCTAATACGAAGGATAACGCAAGGCGTCCGTAACTCCGCTCCTGTTGCTGCGACGCGTTGCAAACTTGGCAGACGTGCTATATAGAACATATAGAACGCATTGCGCGCATCGGCGGCGGCGGATTCAACAAAAGTTTGCGCGGATTCTCCGCTTGCCCTAATACGAAGGATAACGCAATGCGTCCGTAACTCCGCTCCTGCTGCTGCGACGCGTTGCAAACTTGGCAGACGTGCTATATAGAACATATAGAACGCATTGCGCGCATCGGCGGCGGCGGATTCAACAAAAAGTTTGCGCGGATTCTCCGCTTGCCCTAATAAAAGGATAACGCAAGGCGCCCGTAACTCCGCTCCTGCTGCTGCGACGCGTTGCAAACTTGGCAGACGTGCTATATAGAACATATAGAACGCATTGCGCGCATCGGCGGCGGCGGATTCAACAAAAAAGTTTGCGCGGATTTTCCGCTTGCCCTAATACGAAGGATAACGCAAGGCGTCCGTAACTCCGCTCCTGCTGCTGCGACGCGTTGCAAACTTGGCAGACGTGCTATATAGAACATATAGAACGCATTGCGCGCACCGGCGGCGGCGGATTCAACAAAAAGTTTGCGCGGATTCTCCGCTTGCCCTAATACGAAGGATAACGCAAGGCGCCCGTAACTCCGCTCCTGCTGCTGCGACGCGTTGCAAACTTGGCAGACGTGCTATATAGAACATATAGAACGCATTGCGCGCATCGGCGGCGGCGGATTCAACAAAAAGTTTGCGCGGATTCTCCGCTTGCCCTAATACGAAGGATAACGCAAGGCGCCCGTAACTCCGCTCCTGCTGCTGCGACGCGTTGCAAACTTGGCAGACGTGCTATATAGAACATATAGAACGCATTGCGCGCATCGGCGGCGGAGGATTCAACAAAAAGTTTGCGCGGATTCTCCGCTTGCCCTAATACGAAGGATAACGCAAGGCGCCCGTAACTCCGCTCCTGCTGCTGCGACGCGTTGCAAACTTGGCAGACGTGCTATATAGAACATATAGAACGCATTGCGCGCATCGGCGGCGGCGGATTCAACAAAAAGTTTGCGCGGATTCTCCGCTTGCCCTAATACGAAGGATAACGCAAGGCGCCCGTAACTCCGATCCTGCTGCTGCGACGCGTTGCAAACTTGGCAGACGTGCTATAGAGAACATATAGAACGCATTGCGCGCATCGGCGGCGGCGGATTCAACAAAAAGTTTGCGCGGATTCTCCGCTTGCCCTAATAAAAGGATAACGCAAGGCGCCCGTAACTGCGCTCCTGCTGCTGCGACGCGTTGCAAACTTGGCAGACGTGCTATATAGAACATATAGAACGCATTGCGCGCATCGGCGGCGGCGGATTCAACAACAAGTTTGCGCGGATTCTCCGCTTGCCCTAATACGAAGGATAACGCAAGGCGCCCGTAACTCCGCTCCTGCTGCTGCGACGCGTTGCAAACTTGGCAGACGTGCTATATAGAACATATAGAACGCATTGCGCGCATCGGCGGCGGCGGATTCAACAAAAAGTTTGCGCGGATTCTCCGCTTGCCCTAATACGAAGGATAACGCAAGGCGCCCGTAACTCCGCTCCTGCTGCTGCGACGCGTTGCAAACTTGGCAGACGTGCTATATAGAACATATAGAACGCATTGCGCGCATCGGCGGCGGCGGATTCAACAAAAAGTTTGCGCGGATTCTCCGCTTGCCCTAATAAAAGGATAACGCAAGGCGCCCGTAACTCCGCTCCTGCTGCTGCGACGCGTTGCAAACTTGGCAGACGTGCTATATAGAACATATAGAACGCATTGCGCGCATCGGCGGCGGCGGATTCAACAAAAAGTTTGCGCGGATTCTCCGCTTGCCCTAATACGAAGGCTAACGCAAGGCGCGCGTAACTCCGCTCCTGCTGCTGCGACGCGTTGCAAACTTGGCAGACGTGCTATATAGAACATATAGAACGCATTGCGCGCATCGGCGGCGGCGGATTCAACAAAAAGTTTGCGCGGATTCTCCGCTTGCCCTAATACGAAGGATAACGCAAGGCGCCCGTAACTCCGCTCCTACTGCTGCGACGCGTTGCAAACTTGGCAGACGTGCTATATAGAACATATAGAACGCATTGCGCGCATCGGCGGCGGCGGATTCAACAAAAAGTTTGCGCGGATTCTCCGCTTGCCCTAATAAAAGGATAACGCAAGGCGCCCGTAACTCCGCTCCTGCTGCTGCGACGCGTTGCAAACTTGGCAGACGTGCTATATAGAACATATAGAACGCATTGCGCGCATCGGCGGCGGCGGATTCAACAAAAAGTTTGCGCGGATTCTCCGCTTGCCCTAATACGAAGGATAACGCAAGGCGCCCGTAACTCCGCTCCTGCTGCTGCGACGCGTTGCAAACTTGGCAGACGTGCTATATAGAACATATAGAACGCATTGCGCGCATCGGCGGCGGCGGATTCAACAAAAAGTTTGCGCGGATTCTCCGCTTGCCCTAATACGAAGGATAACGCAAGGCGCGCGTTACTCCGCTCCTGCTGCTGCGACGCGTTGCAAACTTGGCAGACGTGCTATATAGAACATATAGAACGCATTGCGCGCATCGGCGGCGGCGGATTCAACAAAAAGTTTGCGCGGATTCTCCGCTTGCCCTAATACGAAGGATAACGCAAGGCGCCCGTAACTCCGCTCCTGCTGCTGCGACGCGTTGCAAACTTGGCAGACGTGCTATATAGAACATATAGAACGCATTGCGCGCATCGGCGGCGGCGGATTCAACAAAAAGTTTGCGCGGATTCTCCGCTTGCCCTAATACGAAGGCTAACGCAAGGCGCACGTAACTCCGCTCCTGCTGCTGCGACGCGTTGCAAACTTGGCAGACGTGCTATATAGAACATATAGAACGCATTGCGCGCATCGGCGGCGGCGGATTCAACAAAAAGTTTGCGCGGATTCTCCGCTTGCCCTAATACGAAGGATAACGCAAGGCGCCCGTAACTCCGCTCCTGCTGCTGCGACGCGTTGCAAACTTGGCAGACGTGCTATATAGAACATATAGAACGCATTGCGCGCATCGGCGGCGGCGGATTCAACAAAAAGTTTGCGCGGATTCTCCGCTTGCCCTAATACGAAGGATAACGCAAGGCGCCCGTAACTCCGCTCCTGCTGCTGCGACGCGTTGCAAACTTGGCAGACGTGCTATATAGAACATATAGAACGCATTGCGCGCATCGGCGGCGGCGGATTCAACAAAAAGTTTGCGCGGATTCTCCGCTTGCCCTAATACGAAGGATAACGCAAGGCGCGCGTTACTCCGCTCCTGCTGCTGCGACGCGTTGTAAACTTGGCAGACGTGCTATATAGAACATATAGAACGCATTGCGCGCATCGGCGGCGGCGGATTCAACAAAAAGTTTGCGCGGATTCTCCGCTTGCCCTAATACGAAGGATAACGCAAGGCGCCCGTAACTCCGCTCCTGCTGCTGCGCCGCGTTGCAAACTTGGCAGACGTGCTATATAGAACATATAGAACGCATTGCGAGCATCGGCGGCGGCGGATTCAACAAAAAGTTTGCGCGGATTCTCCGCTTGCCCTAATACGAAGGATAACGCAAGGCGCCCGTAACTCCGCTCCTGCTGCTGCGACGCGTTGCAAACTTGGCAGACGTGCTATATAGAACATATAGAACGCATTGCGCGCATCGGCGGCGGCGGATTCAACAAAAAGTTTGCGCGGATTCTCCGCTTGCCCTAATACGTAGGATAACGCAAGGCGCGCGTTACTCCGCTCCTGCTGCTGCGACGCGTTGCAAACTTGGCAGACGTGCTATATAGAACATATAGAACGCATTGCGCGCATCGGCGGCGGCGGATTCAACAAAAAGTTTGCGCGGATTCTCCGCTTGCCCTAATACGAAGGATAACGCAAGGCGCGCGTTACTCCGCTCCTGCTGCTGCGACGCGTTGCAAACTTGGCAGACGTGCTATATAGAACATATAGAACGCATTGCGCGCATCGGCGGCGGCGGATTCAACAAAAAGTTTGCGCGGATTCTCCGCTTGCCCTAATACGAAGGATAAGGCAAGGCGTCCGTAACTCCGCTCCTGCTGCTGCGACGCGTTGCAAACTTGGCAGACGTGCTATATAGAACATATAGAACGCATTGCGCGCATCGGCGGCGGCGGATTCAACAAAAAGTTTGCGCAGATTCTCCGCTTGCCCTAATACGAAGGATAACGCAAGGCGCCCGTAACTCCGCTCCTGCTGCTGCGACGCGTTGCAAACTTGGCAGACGTGCTATATAGACCATATAGAACGCATTGCGCGCATCGGCGGCGGCGGATTCAACAAAAAGTTTGCGCGGATTCTCCGCTTGCCCTAATACGAAGGATAACGCAAGGCGCCCGTAACTCCGCTCCTGCTGCTGCGACGCGTTGCAAACTTGGCAGACGTGCTATATAGAACATATTGAACGCATTGCGCGCATCGGCGGCGGCGGATTCAACAAAAAGTTTGCGCGGATTCTCCGCTTGCCCTAATACGTAGGATAACGCAAGGCGCGCGTTACTCCGCTCCTGCTGCTGCGACGCGTTGCAAACTTGGCAGACGCGCTATATAGAACATATAGAACGCATTGCGCGCATCGGCGGCGGCGGATTCAACAAAAAGTTTGCGCGGATTCTCCGCTTGCCCTAATACGAAGGATAACGCAAGGCGCGCGTTACTCCGCTCCTGCTGCTGCGACGCGTTGCAAACTTGGCAGACGTGCTATATAGAACATATAGAACGCATTGCGCGCATCGGCGGCGGCGGATTCAACAAAAAGTTTGCGCGGATTCTCCGCTTGCCCTAATACGAAGGATAACGCAAGGCGCCCGTAACTCCGCTCCTGCTGCTGCGCCGCGTTGCAAACTTGGCAGACGTGCTATATAGAACATATAGAACGCATTGCGCGCATCGGCGGCGGCGGATTCAACAAAAAGTTTGCGCGGATTCTCCGCTTGCCCTAATACGAAGGATAACGCAAGGCGCCCGTAACTCCGCTCCTGCTGCTGCGACGCGTTGCAAACTTGGCAGACGTGCTATATAGAACATATAGAACGCATTGCGCGCATCGGCGGCGGCGGATTCAACAAAAAGTTTGCGCGGATTCTCCGCTTGCCCTAATACGAAGGATAACGCAAGGCGCCCGTAACTCCGCTCCTGCTGCTGCGACGCGTTGCAAACTTGGCAGACGTGCTATATAGAACATATAGAACGCATTGCGCGCATCGGCGGCGGCGGATTCAACAAAAAGTTTGCGCGGATTCTCCGCTTGCCCTAATACGAAGGATAACGCAAGGCGCCCGTAACTCCGATCCTGCTGCTGCGACGCGTTGCAAACTTGGCAGACGTGCTATAGAGAACATATAGAACGCATTGCGCGCATCGGCGGCGGCGGATTCAACAAAAAGTTTGCGCGGATTCTCCGCTTGCCCTAATAAAAGGATAACGCAAGGCGCCCGTAACTGCGCTCCTGCTGCTGCGACGCGTTGCAAACTTGGCAGACGTGCTATATAGAACATATAGAACGCATTGCGCGCATCGGCGGCGGCGGATTCAACAACAAGTTTGCGCGGATTCTCCGCTTGCCCTAATACGAAGGATAACGCAAGGCGCCCGTAACTCCGCTCCTGCTGCTGCGACGCGTTGCAAACTTGGCAGACGTGCTATATAGAACATATAGAACGCATTGCGCGCATCGGCGGCGGCGGATTCAACAAAAAGTTTGCGCGGATTCTCCGCTTGCCCTAATACGAAGGATAACGCAAGGCGCCCGTAACTCCGCTCCTGCTGCTGCGACGCGTTGCAAACTTGGCAGACGTGCTATATAGAACATATAGAACGCATTGCGCGCATCGGCGGCGGCGGATTCAGCAAAAAGTTTGCGCGGATTCTCCGCTTGCCCTAATAAAAGGATAACGCAAGGCGCCCGTAACTCCGCTCCTGCTGCTGCGACGCGTTGCAAACTTGGCAGACGTGCTATATAGAACATATAGAACGCATTGCGCGCATCGGCGGCGGCGGATTCAACAAAAAGTTTGCGCGGATTCTCCGCTTGCCCTAATACGAAGGCTAACGCAAGGCGCGCGTAACTCCGCTCCTGCTGCTGCGACGCGTTGCAAACTTGGCAGACGTGCTATATAGAACATATAGAACGCATTGCGCGCATCGGCGGCGGCGGATTCAACAAAAAGTTTGCGCGGATTCTCCGCTTGCCCTAATACGAAGGATAACGCAAGGCGCCCGTAACTCCGCTCCTACTGCTGCGACGCGTTGCAAACTTGGCAGACGTGCTATATAGAACATATAGAACGCATTGCGCGCATCGGCGGCGGCGGATTCAACAAAAAGTTTGCGCGGATTCTCCGCTTGCCCTAATAAAAGGATAACGCAAGGCGCCCGTAACTCCGCTCCTGCTGCTGCGACGCGTTGCAAACTTGGCAGACGTGCTATATAGAACATATAGAACGCATTGCGCGCATCGGCGGCGGCGGATTCAACAAAAAGTTTGCGCGGATTCTCCGCTTGCCCTAATACGAAGGATAACGCAAGGCGTCCGTAACTCCGCTCCTGTTGCTGCGACGCGTTGCAAACTTGGCAGACGTGCTATATAGAACATATAGAACGCATTGCGCGCATCGGCGGCGGCGGATTCAACAAAAAGTTTGCGCGGATTCTCCGCTTGCCCTAATACGAAGGATAACGCAAGGCGCCCGTAACTCCGCTCCTGCTGCTGCGACGCGTTGCAAACTTGGCAGACGTGCTATATAGAACATATAGAACGCATTGCGCGCATCGGCGGCGGCGGATTCAACAAAAAGTTTGCGCGGATTCTCCGCTTGCCCTAATACGAAGGATAACGCAAGGCGCGCGTTACTCCGCTCCTGCTGCTGCGACGCGTTGCAAACTTGGCAGACGTGCTATATAGAACATATAGAACGCATTGCGCGCATCGGCGGCGGCGGATTCAACAAAAAGTTTGCGCGGATTCTCCGCTTGCCCTAATACGAAGGATAACGCAAGGCGCCCGTAACTCCGCTCCTGCTGCTGCGACGCGTTGCAAACTTGGCAGACGTGCTATATAGAACATATAGAACGCATTGCGCGCATCGGCGGCGGCGGATTCAACAAAAAGTTTGCGCGGATTCTCCGCTTGCCCTAATACGAAGGCTAACGCAAGGCGCACGTAACTCCGCTCCTGCTGCTGCGACGCGTTGCAAACTTGGCAGACGTGCTATATAGAACATATAGAACGCATTGCGCGCATCGGCGGCGGCGGATTCAACAAAAAGTTTGCGCGGATTCTCCGCTTGCCCTAATACGAAGGATAACGCAAGGCGCCCGTAACTCCGCTCCTGCTGCTGCGACGCGTTGCAAACTTGGCAGACGTGCTATATAGAACATATAGAACGCATTGCGCGCATCGGCGGCGGCGGATTCAACAAAAAGTTTGCGCGGATTCTCCGCTTGCCCTAATACGAAGGATAACGCAAGGCGCCCGTAACTCCGCTCCTGCTGCTGCGACGCGTTGCAAACTTGGCAGACGTGCTATATAGAACATATAGAACGCATTGCGCGCATCGGCGGCGGCGGATTCAAAAAAGTTTGCGCGGATTCTCCGCTTGCCCTAATACGAAGGATAACGCAAGGCGCGCGTTACTCCGCTCCTGCTGCTGCGACGCGTTGTAAACTTGGCAGACGTGCTATATAGAACATATAGAACGCATTGCGCGCATCGGCGGCGGCGGATTCAACAAAAAGTTTGCGCGGATTCTCCGCTTGCCCTAATACGAAGGATAACGCAAGGCGCCCGTAACTCCGCTCCTGCTGCTGCGCCGCGTTGCAAACTTGGCAGACGTGCTATATAGAACATATAGAACGCATTGCGAGCATCGGCGGCGGCGGATTCAACAAAAAGTTTGCGCGGATTCTCCGCTTGCCCTAATACGAAGGATAACGCAAGGCGCCCGTAACTCCGCTCCTGCTGCTGCGACGCGTTGCAAACTTGGCAGACGTGCTATATAGAACATATAGAACGCATTGCGCGCATCGGCGGCGGCGGATTCAACAAAAAGTTTGCGCGGATTCTCCGCTTGCCCTAATACGTAGGATAACGCAAGGCGCGCGTTACTCCGCTCCTGCTGCTGCGACGCGTTGCAAACTTGGCAGACGTGCTATATAGAACATATAGAACGCATTGCGCGCATCGGCGGCGGCGGATTCAACAAAAAGTTTGCGCGGATTCTCCGCTTGCCCTAATACGAAGGATAACGCAAGGCGCGCGTTACTCCGCTCCTGCTGCTGCGACGCGTTGCAAACTTGGCAGACGTGCTATATAGAACATATAGAACGCATTGCGCGCATCGGCGGCGGCGGATTCAACAAAAAGTTTGCGCGGATTCTCCGCTTGCCCTAATACGAAGGATAAGGCAAGGCGTCCGTAACTCCGCTCCTGCTGCTGCGACGCGTTGCAAACTTGGCAGACGTGCTATATAGAACATATAGAACGCATTGCGCGCATCGGCGGCGGCGGATTCAACAAAAAGTTTGCGCAGATTCTCCGCTTGCCCTAATACGAAGGATAACGCAAGGCGCCCGTAACTCCGCTCCTGCTGCTGCGACGCGTTGCAAACTTGGTAGACGTGCTATATAGACCATATAGAACGCATTGCGCGCATCGGCGGCGGCGGATTCAACAAAAAGTTTGCGCGGATTCTCCGCTTGCCCTAATACGAAGGATAACGCAAGGCGCCCGTAACTCCGCTCCTGCTGCTGCGACGCGTTGCAAACTTGGCAGACGTGCTATATAGAACATATTGAACGCATTGCGCGCATCGGCGGCGGCGGATTCAACAAAAAGTTTGCGCGGATTCTCCGCTTGCCCTAATACGGAGGATAACGCAAGGCGCGCGTTACTCCGCTCCTGCTGCTGCGACGCGTTGCAAACTTGGCAGACGCGCTATATAGAACATATAGAACGCATTGCGCGCATCGGCGGCGGCGGATTCAACAAAAAGTTTGCGCGGATTCTCCGCTTGCCCTAATACGAAGGATAACGCAAGGCGCGCGTTACTCCGCTCCTGCTGCTGCGACGCGTTGCAAACTTGGCAGACGTGCTATATAGAACATATAGAACGCATTGCGCGCATCGGCGGCGGCGGATTCAACAAAAAGTTTGCGCGGATTCTCCGCTAGCCCTAATACGAAGGATAACGCAAGGCGCCCGTAACTCCGCTCCTGCTGCTGCGCCGCGTTGCAAACTTGGCAGACGTGCTATATAGAACATATAGAACGCATTGCGCGCATCGGCGGCGGCGGATTCAACAAAAAGTTTGCGCGGATTCTCCGCTTGCCCTAATACGAAGGATAACGCAAGGCGCGCGTTACTCCGCTCCTGCTGCTGCGACGCGTTGCAAACTTGGCAGACGTGCTATATACAACATATAGAACGCATTGCGCGCATCGGCGGCGGCGGATTCAACAAAAAGTTTGCGCGGATTCTCCGCTTGCCCTAATACGAAGGATAACGCAAGGCGCGCGTTACTCCGCTCCTGCTGCTGCGACGCGTTGCAAACTTGGCAGACGTGCTATATAGAACATATAGAACGCATTGCGCGCATCGGCGGCGGCGGATTCAACAAAAAGTTTGCGCGGATTCTCCGCTTGCCCTAATACGAAGGATAACGCAAGGCGCCCGTAACTCCGCTCCTGCTGCTGCGACGCGTTGCAAACTTGGCAGACGTGCTATATAGAACATATAGAACGCATTGCGCGCATCGGCGGCGGCGGATTCAACAAAAAGTTTGCGCGGATTCTCCGCTTGCCCTAATACGAAGGATAACGCAAGGCGCGCGTTACTCCGCTCCTGCTGCTGCGACGCGTTGTAATCTTGGCAGACGTGCTATATAGAACATATAGAACGCATTGCGCGCATCGGCGGCGGCGGATTCAACAAAAAGTTTGCGCGGATTCTCCGCTTGCCCTAATACGAAGGATAAGGCAAGGCGTCCGTAACTCCGCTCCTGCTGCTGCGACGCGTTGCAAACTTGGCAGACGTGCTATATAGAACATATAGAACGCATTGCGCGCATCGGCGGCGGCGGATTCAACAAAAAGTTTGCGCGGATTCTCCGCTTGCCCTAATACGAAGGATAACGCAAGGCGCGCGTTACTCCGCTCCTGCTGCTGCGACGCGTTGCAAACTTGGCAGACGTGCTATATAGAACATATAGAACGCATTGCGCGCATCGGCGGCGGCGGATTCAACAAAAAGTTTGCGCGGATTCTCCGCTTGCCCTAATACGAAGGATAAGGCAAGGCGTCCGTAACTCCGCTCCTGCTGCTGCGACGCGTTGCAAACTTGGCAGACGTGCTATATAGAACATATAGAACGCATTGCGCGCATCGGCGGCGGCGGATTCAACAAAAAGTTTGCGCGGATTCTCCGCTTGCCCTAATACGAAGGATAACGCAAGGCGCCCGTAACTCCGCTCCTGCTGCTGCGACGCGTTGCAAACTTAGCAGACGTGCTATATAGAACATATAGAACGCATTGCGCGCATCGGCGGCGGCGGATTCAACAAAAAGTTTGCGCGGATTCTCCGCTTGCCCTAATACGAAGGATAACGCAAGGCGCCCGTAACTCCGCTCCTGCTGCTGCGACGCGTTGCAAACTTGGCAGACGTGCTATATAGAACATATAGAACGCATTGCGCGCATCGGCGGCGGCGGATTCAACAAAAAGTTTGCGCGGATTCTCCGCTTGCCCTAATACGAAGGATAACGCAAGGCGCCCGTAACTCCGCTCCTGCTGCTGCGACGCGTTGCAAACTTGGCAGACGTGCTATATAGAACATATAGAACGCATTGCGCGCATCGGCGGCGGCGGATTCAACAAAAAGTTTGCGCGGATTCTCCGCTTGCCCTAATACGTAGGATAACGCAAGGCGCGCGTTACTCCGCTCCTGCTGCTGCGACGCGTTGCAAACTTGGCAGACGTGCTATATACAACATATAGAACGCATTGCGCGCATCGGCGGCGGCGGATTCAACAAAAAGTTTGCGCGGATTCTCCGCTTGCCCTAATACGAAGGATAACGCAAGGCGCGCGTTACTCCGCTCCTGCTGCTGCGACGCGTTGCAAACTTGGCAGACGTGCTATATAGAACATATAGAACGCATTGCGCGCATCGGCGGCGGCGGGTTCAACAAAAAGTTTGCGCGGATTCTCCGCTTGCCCTAATACGAAGGATAACGCAAGGCGCCCGTAACTCCGCTCCTGCTGCTGCGACGCGTTGCAAACTTGGCAGACGTGCTATATAGAACATATAGAACGCATTGCGCGCATCGGCGGCGGCGGATTCAACAAAAAGTTTGCGCGGATTCTCCGCTTGCCCTAATACGAAGGATAACGCAAGGCGCGCGTTACTCCGCTCCTGCTGCTGCGACGCGTTGTAAACTTGGCAGACGTGCTATATAGAACATATAGAACGCATTGCGCGCATCGGCGGCGGCGGATTCAACAAAAAGTTTGCGCGGATTCTCCGCTTGCCCTAATACGAAGGATAACGCAAGGCGCCCGTAACTCCGCTCCTGCTGCTGCGACGCGTTGCAAACTTGGCAGACGTGCTATATAGAACATATAGAACGCATTGCGCGCATCGGCGGCGGCGGATTCAACAAAAAGTTTGCGCGGATTCTCCGCTTGCCCTAATACGAAGGATAACGCAAGGCGCCCGTAACTCCGCTCCTGCTGCTGCGACGCGTTGCAAACTTGGCAGACGTGCTATATAGAACATATAGAACGCATTGCGCGCATCGGCGGCGGCGGATTCAACAAAAAGTTTGCGCGGATTCTCCGCTTGCCCTAATACGTAGGATAACGCAAGGCGCGCGTTACTCCGCTCCTGCTGCTGCGACGCGTTGCAAACTTGGCAGACGTGCTATATACAACATATAGAACGCATTGCGCGCATCGGCGGCGGCGGATTCAACAAAAAGTTTGCGCGGATTCTCCGCTTGCCCTAATACGAAGGATAACGCAAGGCGCGCGTTACTCCGCTCCTGCTGCTGCGACGCGTTGCAAACTTGGCAGACGTGCTATATAGAACATATAGAACGCATTGCGCGCATCGGCGGCGGCGGGTTCAACAAAAAGTTTGCGCGGATTCTCCGCTTGCCCTAATACGAAGGATAACGCAAGGCGCCCGTAACTCCGCTCCTGCTGCTGCGACGCGTTGCAAACTTGGCAGACGTGCTATATAGAACATATAGAACGCATTGCGCGCATCGGCGGCGGCGGATTCAACAAAAAGTTTGCGCGGATTCTCCGCTTGCCCTAATACGAAGGATAACGCAAGGCGCGCGTTACTCCGCTCCTGCTGCTGCGACGCGTTGTAAACTTGGCAGACGTGCTATATAGAACATATAGAACGCATTGCGCGCATCGGCGGCGGCGGATTCAACAAAAAGTTTGCGCGGATTCTCCGCTTGCCCTAATACGAAGGATAACGCAAGGCGCCCGTAACTCCGCTCCTGCTGCTGCGACGCGTTGCAAACTTGGCAGACGTGCTATATAGAACATATAGAACGCATTGCGCGCATCGGCGGCGGCGGATTCAACAAAAAGTTTGCGCGGATTCTCCGCTTGCCCTAATACGAAGGATAACGCAAGGCGCCCGTAACTCCGCTCCTGCTGCTGCGACGCGTTGCAAACTTGGCAGACGTGCTATATAGAACATATAGAACGCATTGCGCGCATCGGCGGCGGCGGATTCAACAAAAAGTTTGCGCGGATTCTCCGCTTGCCCTAATACGAAGGATAACGCAAGGCGCGCGTTACTCCGCTCCTGCTGCTGCGACGCGTTGCAAACTTGGCAGACGTGCTATATAGAACATATAGAACGCATTGCGCGCATCGGCGGCGGCGGATTCAACAAAAAGTTTGCGCGGATTCTCCGCTTGCCCTAATACGAAAGATAACGCAAGGCGCCCGTACCTCCGCTCCTGCTGCTGCGACGCGTTGCAAACTTGGCAGACGTACTATATAGAACATATAGAACGCATTGCGCGCATCGGCGGCGGCAGATTCAACAAAAAGTTTGCGCGGATTCTCCGCTTGCCCTAATACGAAGGATAACGCAAGGCGCCCGTAACTCCGCTCCTGCTGCTGCGCCGCGTTGCAAACTTGGCAGACGTGCTATATAGAACATATAGAACGCATTGCGCGCATCGGCGGCGGCGGATTCAACAAAAAGTTTGCGCGGATTCTCCGCTTGCCCTAATACGAAGGATAACGCAAGGCGCCCGTACCTCCGCTCCTGCTGCTGCGACGACGTTGCAAACTTGGCAGACGTGCTATATAGAACATATAGAACGCATTGAACATAGCGCATCGGCATCGGCGGCGGATTCAACAAAAAGTTTGCGCGGATTCTCCGCTTGCCCTAATAAAAGGATAACGCAAGGCGCCCGTAACTCCGCTCCTGCTGCTGCGACGCGTTGCAAACTTGGCAGACGTGCTATATAGAACATATAGAACGCATTGCGCGCATCGGCGGCGGCGGATTCAACAAAAAGTTTGCGCGGATTCTCCGCTTGCCCTAATACGAAGGATAACGCAAGGCGCCCGTAACTCCGCTCCTGCTGCTGCGACGCGTTGCAAACTTGGCAGACGTGCTATATAGAACATATAGAACGCATTGCGCGCATCGGCGGCGGCGGATTCAACAAAAAGTTTGCGCGGATTCTCCGCTTGCCCTAATACGAAGGATAACGCAAGGCGCCCGTAACTCCGCCCTGCTGCTGCGACGCGTTGCAAACTTGGCAGACGTGCTATATAGAACATATAGAACGCATTGCGCGCATCGGCGGCGGCGGATTCAACAAAAAGTTTGCGCGGATTCTCCGCTTGCCCTAATACGAAGGATAACGCAAGGCGCGCGTTACTCCGCTCCTGCTGCTGCGACGCGTTGCAAACTTGGCAGACGTGCTATATAGAACATATAGAACGCATTGCGCGCATCGGCGGCGGCGGATTCAACAAAAAGTTTGCGCGGATTCTCCGCTTGCCCTAATACGAAGGATAACGCAAGGCGTCCGTAACTCCGCTCCTGCTGCTGCGACGCGTTGCAAACTTGGCAGACGTGCTATATAGGACATATAGAACGCATTGCGCGCATCGGCGGCGGCGGATTCAACAAAAGTTTGCGCTGATTCTCCGCTTGCCCTGATACGAAGGATAACGCAAGGCGCCCGTAACTCCGCTCCTGCTGCTGCGACGCGTTGCAAACTTGGCAGACGTGCTATATACAACATATAGAACGCATTGCGCGCATCGGCGGCGGCGGATTCAACAAAAAGTTTGCGCGGATTCTCCGCTTGCCCTAATACGAAGGATAACGCAAGGCGCCCGTAACTCCGCTCCTGCTGCTGCGACGCGTTGCAAACTTGGCAGACGTGCTATATACAACATATAGAACGCATTGCGCGCATCGGCGGCCGCGGATTCAACAAAAAGTTTGCGCGGATTCTCCGCTTGCCCTAATACGAAGGATAACGCAAGGCGCGCGTAACTCCGCTCCTGCTGCTGCGACGCGTTGCAAACTTGGCAGACGTGCTATATAGAACATATAGAACGCATTGCGCGCATCGGCGGCGGCGGATTCAACAAAAAGTTTGCGCGGATTCTCCGCTTGCCCTAATACGAAGGATAACGCAAGGCGCCCGTAACTCCGCTCCTGCTGCTGCGACGCGTTGCAAACTTGGCAGACGTGCTATATAGAACATATAGAACGCATTGCGCGCATCGGCGGCGGCGGATTCAACAAAAAGTTTGCGCGGATTCTCCGCTTGCCCTAATACGAAGGATAACGCAAGGCGCCCGTTACTCCGCTCCTGCTGCTGCGACGCGTTGCAATCTTGGCAGACGTGCTATATAGAACATATTGAACGCATTGCGCGCATCGGCGGCGGCGGATTCAACAAAAAGTTTGCGCGGATTCTCCGCTTGCCCTAATACGAAGGATAAGGCAAGGCGCCCGTAACTCCGCTCCTGCTGCTGCGACGCGTTGCAAACTTGGCAGACGTGCTATATAGAACATATTGAACGCATTGCGCGCATCGGCGGCGGCGGATTCAACAAAAAGTTTGCGCGGATTCTCCGCTTGCCCTAATACGAAGGATAAGGCAAGGCGTCCGTAACTCCGCTCCTGCTGCTGCGACGCGTTGCAAACTTGGCAGACGTGCTATATAGAACATATAGAACGCATTGCGCGCATCGGCGGCGGCGGATTCAACAAAAAGTTTGCGCGGATTCTCCGCTTGCCCTAATACGAAGGATAACGCAAGGCGCCCGTAACTCCGCTCCTGCTGCTGCGACGCGTTGCAAACTTGGCAGACGTGCTATATAGAACATATAGAACGCATTGCGCGCATCGGCGGCGGCGGATTCAACAAAAGTTTGCGCGGATTCTCCGCTTGCCTAATACGAAGGATAACGCAAGGCGCCCGTAACTCCGCTCCTGCTGCTGCGACGCGTTGCAAACTTGGCAGACGTGCTATATAGAACATATAGAACGCATTGCGCGCATCGGCGGCGGCGGATTCAACAAAAAGTTTGCGCGGATTCTCCGCTTGCCCTAATACGAAGGATAACGCAAGGCGCCCGTAACTCCGCTCCTGCTGCTGCGACGCGTTGCAAACTTGGCAGACGTGCTATATAGAACATATAGAACGCATTGCGCGCATCGGCGGCGGCGGATTCAACAAAAAGTTTGCGCGGATTCTCCGCTTGCCCTAATACGTAGGATAACGCAAGGCGCGCGTTACTCCGCTCCTGCTGCTGCGACGCGTTGCAAACTTGGCAGACGTGCTATATACAACATATAGAACGCATTGCGCGCATCGGCGGCGGCGGATTCAACAAAAAGTTTGCGCGGATTCTCCGCTTGCCCTAATACGAAGGATAACGCAAGGCGCGCGTAACTCCGTTCCTGCTGCTGCGACGCGTTGCAAACTTGGCAGACGTGCTATATAGAACATATAGAACGCATTGCGCGCATCGGCGGCGGCGGATTCAACAAAAAGTTTGCGCGGATTCTCCGCTTGCCCTAATACGAAGGATAACGCAAGGCGCCCGTAACTCCGCTCCTGCTGCTGCGACGCGTTGCAAACTTGGCAGACGTGCTATATAGAACATATAGAACGCATTGCGCGCATCGGCGGCGGCGGATTCAACAAAAAGTTTGCGCGGATTCTCCGCTTGCCCTAATACGAAGGATAACGCAAGGCGCCCGTAACTCCGCTCCTACTGCTGCGACGCGTTGCAAACTTGGCAGACGTGCTATATAGAACATATAGAACGCATTGCGCGCATCGGCGGCGGCGGATTCAACAAAAAGTTTGCGCGGATTCTCCGCTTGCCCTAATACGAAGGATAACGCAAGGCGCCCGTAACTCCGCTCCTGCTGCTGCGACGCGTTGCAAACTTGGCAGACGTGCTATATAGAACATATAGAACGCATTGCGCTCATCGGCGGCGGCGGATTCAACAAAAAGTTTGCGCGGATTCTCCGCTTGCCCTAATACGAAGGATAACGCAAGGCGCCCGTAACTCCCGCTCCGTTGCAAACTGCTGCGACGCGTTGCAAATTCTCCGCTTGCCCTAATACGAAGGATAACGCAAGTAACGTGCTGCGACGCGTTACTTAGAACATATAGAACGCATTGCGCGCATCGGCGGCGGCGGATTCAACAAAAAGTTTGCGCGGATTCTCCGCTTGCCCTAATACGAAGGATAACGCAAGGCGCCCGTAACTCCGCTCCTGCTGCTGCGACGCGTTGCAAACTTGGCAGACGTGCTATATAGAACATATAGAACGCATTGCGCGCATCGGCGGCGGCGGATTCAACAAAAACTTTGCGCGGATTCTCCGCTTGCCCTAATACGAAGGATAACGCAAGGCGCCCGTAACTCCGCTCCTGCTGCTGCGACGCGTTGCAAACTTGGCAGACGTGCTATATAGAACATATAGAACGCATTGCGCGCATAGGCGGCGGCGGATTCAACAAAAAGTTTGCGCGGATTCTCCGCTTGCCCTAATACGAAGGATAACGCAAGGCGCCCGTAACTCCGCTCCTGCTGCTGCGACGCGTTGCAAACTTGGCAGACGTGCTATATAGAACATATAGAACGCATTGCGCGCATCGGCGGCGGCGGATTCAACAAAAAGTTTGCGCGGATTCTCCGCTTGCCCTAATACGAAGGATAACGCAAGGCGCCCGTAACTCCGCTCCTGCTGCTGCGACGCGTTGCAAACTTGGCAGACGTGCTATATAGAACATATAGAACGCATTGCGCGCATCGGCGGCGGCGGATTCAACAAAAACTTTGCGCGGATTCTCCGCTTGCCCTAATACGAAGGATAACGCAAGGCGCCCGTAACTCCGCTCCTGCTGCTGCGACGCGTTGCAAACTTGGCAGACGTGCTATATAGAACATATAGAACGCATTGCGCGCATCGGCGGCGGCGGATTCAACAAAAAGTTTGCGCGGATTCTCCGCTTGCCCTAATACGAAGGATAACGCAAGGCGCCCGTAACTCCGCTCCTGCTGCTGCGACGCGTTGCAAACTTGGCAGACGTGCTATATAGAACATATAGAACGCATTGCGCGCATCGGCGGCGGCGGATTCAACAAAAAGTTTGCGCGGATTCTCCGCTTGCCCTAATACGAAGGATAACGCAAGGCGCCCGTAACCCGCTCCTGCTGCTGCGACGCGTTGCAAACTTGGCAGACGTGCTATATAGAACATATAGAACGCATTGCGCGCATCGGCGGCGGCGGATTCAACAAAAAGTTTGCGCGGATTCTCCGCTTGCCCTAATACGAAGGATAACGCAAGGCGCCCGTAACTCCGCTCCTGCTGCTGCGACGCGTTGCAAACTTGGCAGACGTGCTATATAGAACATATAGAACGCATTGCGCGCATCGGCGGCGGCGGATTCAACAAAAAGTTTGCGCGGATTCTCCGCTTGCCCTAATACGAAGGATAACGCAAGGCGCCCGTAACTCCGCTCCTGCTGCTGCGACGCGTTGCAAACTTGGCAGACGTGCTATATAGAACATATAGAACGCATTGCGCGCATCGGCGGCGGCGGATTCAACAAAAAGTTTGCGCGGATTCTCCGCTTGCCCTAATACGAAGGATAACGCAAGGCGCCCGTAACTCCGCTCCTGCTGTTGCGACGCGTTGCAAACTTGGCAGACGTGCTATCTAGAACATATAGAACGCATTGCGCGCATCGGCGGCGGCGGATTCAACAAAAAGTTTGCGCGGATTCTACGCTTGCCTAATACGAAGGATAACGCAAGGCGCCCGTAACTCCGCTCCTGCTGCTGCGACGCGTTGCAAACTTGGCAGACGTGCTATATAGAACATATAGAACGCATTGCGCGCATCGGCGGCGGCGAATTCAACAAAAAGTTTGCGCGGATTCTCCGCTTGCCCTAATACGAAGGATAAGGCAAGGCGTCCGTAACTCCGCTCCTGCTGCTGCGACGCGTTGCAAACTTGGCAGACGTGCTATATAGAACATATAGAACGCATTGCGCGCATCGGCGGCGGCGGATTCAACAAAAAGTTTGCGCGGATTCTCCGCTTGCCCTAATACGAAGGATAACGCAAGGCGCCCGTAACTCCGCTCCTGCTGCTGCGCCGCGTTGCAAACTTGGCAGACGTGCTATAGAACATATAGAACGCATTGCGCGCATCGGCGGCGGCGGATTCAACAAAAAGTTTGCGCGGATTCTCCGCTTGCCCTAATACGAAGGATAACGCAAGGCGCCCGTAACTCCGCTCCTGCTGCTGCGCCGCGTTGCAAACTTGGCAGACGTGCTATATAGAACATATAGAACGCATTGCGCGCATCGGCGGCGGCGGATTCAACAAAAGTTTGCGCGGATTCTCCGCTTGCCCTAATACGAAGGATAACGCAAGGCGCCCGTACCTCCGCTCCTGCTGCTGCGACGCGTTGCAAACTTGGCAGACGTGCTATATAGAACATATAGAACGCATTGCGCGCATCGGCGGCGGCGGATTCAACAAAAAGTTTGCGCGGATTCTCCGCTTGCCCTAATACGAAGGATAACGCAAGGCGCCCGTAACTCCGCTCCTGCTGCTGCGACGCGTTGCAAACTTGGCAGACGTGCTATATAGAACATATAGAACGCATTGCGCGCATCGGCGGCGGCGGATTCAACAAAAAGTTTGCGCGGATTCTCCGCTTGCCCTAATACGAAGGATAACGCAAGGCGCCCGTAACTCCGCTCCTGCTGCTGCGACGCGTTGCAAACATGGCAGACGTGCTATATAGAACATATAGAACGCATTGCGCGCATCGGCGGCGGCGGATTCAACAAAAAGTTTGCGCGGATACTCCGCTTGCCTAATACGAAGGATAACGCAAGGCGCCCGTAACTACGCTCCTGCTGCTGCGACGCGTTGCAAACTTGGCAGACGTGCTATATAGAACATATAGAACGCATTGCGCGCATCGGCGGCGGCGGATTCAACAAAAAGTTTGCGCGGATTCTCCGCTTGCCCTAATACGAAGGATAACGCAAGGCGCCCGTAACTCCGCTCCTGCTGCTGCGACGCGTTGCAAACTTGGCAGACGTGCTATATAGAACATATAGAACGCATTGCGCGCATCGGCGGCGGCGGATTCAACAAAAAAGTTTGCGCGGATTCTCCGCTTGCCCTAATACGAAGGCTAACGCAAGGCGCGCGTAACTCCGCTCCTGCTGCTGCGACGCGTTGCAAACTTGGCAGACGTGCTATATAGAACATATAGAACGCATTGCGCGCTTCGGCGGCGGCGGATTCAACAAAAAAGTTTGCGCGGATTCTCCGCTTGCCCTAATACGAAGGATAACGCAAGGCGCCCGTAACTCCGCTCCTGCTGCTGCGACGCGTTGCAAACTTGGCAGACGTGCTATATAGAACATATAGAACGCATTGCGCGCATCGGCGGCGGCGGATTCAACAAAAAGTTTGCGCGGATTCTCCGCGCCTAATACGAAGGATAACGCAAGGCGCCCGTAACTCCGCTCCTGCTGCTGCGACGCGTTGCAAACTTGGCAGACGTGCTATATAGAACATATAGAACGCATTGCGAGCATCGGCGGCGGCGGATTCAACAAAAAGTTTGCGCGGATTCTCCGCTTGCCTAATACGAAGGATAACGCAAGGCGCCCGTAACTCCGCTCCTGCTGCTGCGACGCGTTGCAAACTTGGCAGACGTGCTATATAGAACATATAGAACGCATTGCGCGCATCGGCGGCGGCGGATTCAACAAAAAGTTTGCGCGGATTCTCCGCTTGCCCTAATACGAAGGATAACGCAAGGCGTCCGTAACACCGCTCCTGCTGCTGCGACGCGTTGCAAACTTGGCAGACGTGCTATATAGAACATATAGAACGCATTGCGTGCATCGGCGGCGGCGGATTCAACAAAAAGTTTGCGGATTCTCCGCTTGCCCTAATACGAAGGATAACGCAAGGCGTCCGTAACTCCGCTCCTGCTGCTGCGACGCGTTGCAAACTTGGCAGACGTGCTACATAGAACATATAGAACGCATTGCGCGCATCGGCGGCGGCGGATTCAACAAAAAAGTTTGCGCGGATTCTCCGCTTGCTCTAATACGAAGGATAACGCAAGGCGTCCGTAACTCCGCTCCTGCTGCTGCGACGCGTTGCAAACTTGGCAGACGTGCTATATAGAACATATAGAACGCATTGCGCGCATCGGCGGCGGCGGATTCAACAAAAAAGTTTGCGCGGATTCTCCGCTTGCCCTAATACGAAGGATAACGCAAGGCGCCCGTAACTCCGCTCCTGCTGCTGCGACGCGTTGCAAACTTGGCAGACGTGCTATATAGAACATATAGAACGCATTGCGCGCATCGGCGGCGGCGGATTCAACAAAAAGTTTGCGCGGATTCTCCGCTTGCCCTAATACGAAGGATAACGCAAGGCGCCCGTAACTCCGCTCCTGCTGCTGCGACGCGTTGCAAACTTGGCAGACGTGCTATATAGAACATATAGAACGCATTGCGCTCATCGGCGGCGGCGGATTCAACAAAAAGTTTGCGCGGATTCTCCGCTTGCCCTAATACGAAGGATAACGCAAGGCGCCCGTAACTCCGCTCCTGCTGCTGCGACGCGTTGCAAACTTGGCAGACGTGCTATATAGAACATATAGAACGCATTGCGCGCATCGGCGGCGGCGGATTCAACAAAAGTTTGCGCGTATTCTCCGCTTGCCCTAATACGAA
>CM043024.1:11789419-11814644 GCA_023690525.1 Holotrichia oblita
CTATATAGAACATATAGAAAGCATTGCGCGCATCGGCGGCGGCGGATTCAACATAAAGTTTGCGCGGATTCTCCGCTTGCCCTAATACGAAGGATAACGCAAGGCGCCCGTAACTCCGCTCCTGCTGCTGCGACGCGTTGCAAACTTGGCAGACGTGCTATATAGAACATATAGAACGCATTGCGCGCATCGGCGGCGGCGGATTCAACAAAAAGTTTGCGCGGATTCTCCGCTTGCCCTAATACGAAGGATAACGCAAGGCGCCCGTAACTCCGCTCCTGCTGCTGCGACGCGTTGCAAACTTGGCAGACGTGCTATAGAACATATAGAACGCATTGCGCGCATCGGCGGCGGCGGATTCAACAAAAAGTTTGCGCGGATTCTCCGCTTGCCCTAATACGAAGGATAACGCAAGGCGCCCGTAACTCCGCTCCTGCTGCTGCGACGCGTTGCAAACTTGGCAGACGTGCTATATAGAACATATAGAACGCATTGCGCGCATCGGCGGCGGCGGATTCAACAAAAAGTTTGCGCGGATTCTCCGCTTGCCCTAATACGAAGGATAACGCAAGGCGCCCGTAACTCCGCTCCTGCTGCTGCGACGCGTTGCAAACTTGGCAGACGTGCTATATAGAACATATAGAAAGCATTGCGCGCATCGGCGGCGGCGGATTCAACATAAAGTTTGCGCGGATTCTCCGCTTGCCCTAATACGAAGGATAACGCAAGGCGCCCGTAACTCCGCTCCTGCTGCTGCGACGCGTTGCAAACTTGGCAGACGTGCTATATAGAACATATAGAACGCATTGCGCGCATCGGCGGCGGCGGATTCCACAAAAAGTTTGCGCGGATTCTCCGCTTGCCCTAATACGAAGGATAACGCAAGGCGCCCGTAACTCCGCTCCTGCTGCTGCGACGCGTTGCAAACTTGGCAGACGTGCTATATAGAACATATAGAACGCATTGCGCGCATCGGCGGCGGCGGATTCAACAAAAAGTTTGCGCGGATTCTCCGCTTGCCCTAATACGAAGGATAACGCAAGGCGCCCGTAACTCCGCTCCTGCTGCTGCGACGCGTTGCAAACTTGGCAGACGTGCTATATAGAACATATAGAACGCATTGCGCGCATCGGCGGCGGCGGATTCAACAAAAAGTTTGCGCGGATTCTCCGCTTGCCCTAATACGAAGGATAACGCAAGGCGCCCGTAACTCCGCTCCTGCTGCTGCGACGCGTTGCAAACTTGGCAGACGTGCTATATAGAATATATAGAAAGCATTGCGCGCATCGGCGGCGGCGGATTCAACATAAAGTTTGCGCGGATTCTCCGCTTGCCCTAATACGAAGGATAACGCAAGGCGCCCGTAACTCCGCTCCTGCTGCTGCGACGCGTTGCAAACTTGGCAGACGTGCTATATAGAACATATAGAACGCATTGCGCGCATCGGCGGCGGCGGATTCAACAAAAAGTTTGCGCGGATTCTCCGCTTGCCCTAATACGAAGGATAACGCAAGGCGCCCGTAACTCCGCTCCTGCTGCTGCGACGCGTTGCAAACTTGGCAGACGTGCTATATAGAACATATAGAACGCATTGCGCGCATCGGCGGCAGCGGATTCAACAAAAAGTTTGCGCGGATTCTCCGCTTGCCCTAATACGAAGGATAACGCAAGGCGCCCGTAACTCCGCTCCTGCTGCTGCGACGCGTTGCAAACTTGGCAGACGTGCTATATAGAACATATAGAACGCATTGCACGCATCGGCGGCGGCGGATTCAACAAAAAGTTTGCGCGGATTCTCCGCTTGCCCTAATACGAAGGATAACGCAAGGCGCCCGTAACTCCGCTCCTGCTGCTGCGACGCGTTGCAAACTTGGCAGACGTGCTATATAGAACATATAGAACGCATTGCGCGCATCGGCGGCGGCGGATTCAACAAAAAGTTTGCGCGGATTCTCCGCTTGCCCTAATACGAAGGATAACGCAAGGCGCCCGTAACTCCGCTCCTGCTGCTGCGACGCGTTGCAAACTTGGCAGACGTGCTATATAGAACATATAGAACGCATTGCGCGCATCGGCGGCGGCGGATTCAACAAAAAGTTTGCGCGGATTCTCCGCTTGCCTTAATACGAAGGATGACGCAAGGCGCCCGTAACTCCGCTCCTGCTGCTGCGACGCGTTGCAAACTTGGCAGACGTGCTATATAGAACATATAGAACGCATTGCGCGCATCGGCGGCGGCGGATTCAACAAAAAGTTTGCGCGGATTCTCCGCTTGCCCTAATACGAAGGATAACGCAAGGCGCCCGTAACTCCGCTCCTGCTGCTGCGACGCGTTGCAAACTTGGCAGACGTGCTATATAGAACATATAGAACGCATTGCGCGCATCGGCGGCGGCGGATTCAACAAAAAGTTTGCGCGGGTTCTCCGCTTGCCCTAATACGAAGGATAACGCAAGGCGCCCGTAACTCCGCCCTGCTGCTGCGACGCGTTCCAAACTTGGCAGACGTGCTATATAGAACATATAGAACGCATTGCGCGCATCGGCGGCGGCGGATTCAACAAAAAGTTTGCGCGGATTCTCCGCTTGCCCTAATACGAAGGATAACGCAAGGCGCCCGTAACTCCGCTCCTGCTGCTGCGACGCGTTGCAAACTTGGCAGACGTGCTATATAGAACATATAGAACGCATTGCGCGCATCGGCGGCGGCGGATTCAAGAAAAAGTTTGCGCGGATTCTCCGCTTGCCCTAATACGAAGGATAACGCAAGGCGCCCGTAACCCGCTCCTGCTGCTGCGACGCGTTCCAAACTTGGCAGACGTGCTATATAGAACATATAGAACGCATTGCGCGCATCGGCGGCGGCGGATTCAACAAAAAGTTTGCGCGGATTCTCCGCTTGCCCTAATACGAAGGATAACGCAAGGCGCCCGTAACTCCGCTCCTGCTGCTGCGACGCGTTGCAAACTTGGCAGACGTGCTATATAGAACATATAGAACGCATTGCGCGCATCGGCGGCGGCGGATTCAACAAAAAGTTTGCGCGGATTCTCCGCTTGCCCTAATACGAAGGATAACGCAAGGCGCCCGTAACTCCGCTCCTGCTGCTGCGACGCGTTGCAAACTTGGCAGACGTGCTATATAGAACATATAGAACGCATTGCGCGCATCGGCGGCGGCGGATTCAACAAAAAGTTTGCGCGGATTCTCCGCTTGCCCTAATACGAAGGATAACGCAAGGCGCCCGTAACTCCGCTCCTGCTGCTGCGACGCGTTGCAAACTTGGCAGACGTGCTATATAGAACATATAGAACGCATTGCGCGCATCGGCGGCGGCGGATTCAACAAAAAGTTTGCGCGGATTCTCCGCTTGCCCTAATACGAAGGATAACGCAAGGCGCCCGTAACTCCGCTCCTGCTGCTGCGACGCGTTGCAAACTTGGCAGACGTGCTATATAGAACATATAGAACGCATTTCGCGCATCGGCGGCGGCGGATTCAACAAAAAGTTTGCGCGGATTCTCCGCTTGCCCTAATACGAAGGATAACGCAAGGCGCCCGTAACTCCGCTCCTGCTGCTGCGACGCGTTGCAAACTTGGCAGACGTGCTATATAGAACATATAGAACGCATTGCGCGCATCGGCGGCGGCGGATTCAAGAAAAAGTTTGCGCGGATTCTCCGCTTGCCCTAATACGAAGGATAACGCAAGGCGCCCGTAACTCCGCTCCTGCTGCTGCGACGCGTTGCAAACTTGGCAGACGTGCTATATAGAACATATAGAACGCATTGCGCGCATCGGCGGCGGCGGATTCAACAAAAAGTTTGCGCGGATTCTCCGCTTGCCCTAATACGAAGGATAACGCAAGGCGCCCGTAACTCCGCTCCTGCTGCTGCGACGCGTTGCAAACTTGGCAGACGTGCTATATAGAACATATAGAACGCATTGCGCGCATCGGCGGCGGCGGATTCAACAAAAAGTTTGCGCGGATTCTCCGCTTGCCCTAATACGAAGGATAACGCAAGGCGCCCGTAACTCCGCTCCTGCTGCTGCGACGCGTTGCAAACTTGGCAGACGTGCTATATAGAACATATAGAACGCATTGCACGCATCGGCGGCGGCGGATTCAACAAAAAGTTTGCGCGGATTCTCCGCTTGCCCTAATACGAAGGATAACGCAAGGCGCCCGTAACTCCGCTCCTGCTGCTGCGACGCGTTGCAAACTTGGCAGACGTGCTATATAGAACATATAGAACGCATTGCGCGCATCGGCGGCGGCGGATTCCACAAAAAGTTTGCGCGGATTCTCCGCTTGCCCTAATACGAAGGATAACGCAAGGCGCCCGTAACTCCGCTCCTGCTGCTGCGACGCGTTGCAAACTTGGCAGACGTGCTATATAGAACATATAGAACGCATTGCGCGCATCGGCGGCGGCGGATTCAACAAAAAGTTTGCGCGGATTCTCCGCTTGCCCTAATACGAAGGATAACGCAAGGCGCCCGTAACTCCGCTCCTGCTGCTGCGACGCGTTGCAAACTTGGCAGACGTGCTATATAGAACATATAGAACGCATTGCGCGCATCGGCGGCGGCGGATTCAACAAAAAGTTTGCGCGGATTCTCCGCTTGCCCTAATACGAAGGATAACGCAAGGCGCCCGTAACTCCGCTCCTGCTGCTGCGACGCGTTGCAAACTTGGCAGACGTGCTATATAGAATATATAGAAAGCATTGCGCGCATCGGCGGCGGCGGATTCAACAAAAAGTTTGCGCGGATTCTCCGCTTGCCCTAATACGAAGGATAACGCAAGGCGCCCGTAACTCCGCTCCTGCTGCTGCGACGCGTTGCAAACTTGGCAGACGTGCTATATAGAACATATAGAACGCATTGCGCGCATCGGCGGCGGCGGATTCCACAAAAAGTTTGCGCGGATTCTCCGCTTGCCCTAATACGAAGGATAACGCAAGGCGCCCGTAACTCCGCTCCTGCTGCTGCGACGCGTTGCAAACTTGGCAGACGTGCTATATAGAACATATAGAACGCATTGCGCGCATCGGCGGCGGCGGATTCAACAAAAAGTTTGCGCGGATTCTCCGCTTGCCCTAATACGAAGGATAACGCAAGGCGCCCGTAACTCCGCTCCTGCTGCTGCGACGCGTTGCAAACTTGGCAGACGTGCTATATAGAACATATAGAACGCATTGCGCGCATCGGCGGCGGCGGATTCAACAAAAAGTTTGCGCGGATTCTCCGCTTGCCCTAATACGAAGGATAACGCAAGGCGCCCGTAACTCCGCTCCTGCTGCTGCGACGCGTTGCAAACTTGGCAGACGTGCTATATAGAATATATAGAAAGCATTGCGCGCATCGGCGGCGGCGGATTCAACATAAAGTTTGCGCGGATTCTCCGCTTGCCCTAATACGAAGGATAACGCAAGGCGCCCGTAACTCCGCTCCTGCTGCTGCGACGCGTTGCAAACTTGGCAGACGTGCTATATAGAACATATAGAACGCATTGCGCGCATCGGCGGCGGCGGATTCAACAAAAAGTTTGCGCGGATTCTCCGCTTGCCCTAATACGAAGGATAACGCAAGGCGCCCGTAACTCCGCTCCTGCTGCTGCGACGCGTTGCAAACTTGGCAGACGTGCTATATAGAACATATAGAACGCATTGCGCGCATCGGCGGCAGCGGATTCAACAAAAAGTTTGCGCGGATTCTCCGCTTGCCCTAATACGAAGGATAACGCAAGGCGCCCGTAACCCGCTCCTGCTGCTGCGACGCGTTGCAAACTTGGCAGACGTGCTATATAGAACATATAGAACGCATTGCACGCATCGGCGGCGGCGGATTCAACAAAAAGTTTGCGCGGATTCTCCGCTTGCCCTAATACGAAGGATAACGCAAGGCGCCCGTAACTCCGCTCCTGCTGGTGCGACGCGTTGCAAACTTGGCAGACGTGCTATATAGAACATATAGAACGCATTGCGCGCATCGGCGGCGGCGGATTCAACAAAAAGTTTGCGCGGATTCTCCGCTTGCCCTAATACGAAGGATAACGCAAGGCGCCCGTAACTCCGCTCCTGCTGCTGCGACGCGTTGCAAACTTGGCAGACGTGCTATATAGAACATATAGAACGCATTGCGCGCATCGGCGGCGGCGGATTCAACAAAAAGTTTGCGCGGATTCTCCGCTTGCCTTAATACGAAGGATAACGCAAGGCGCCCGTAACTCCGCTCCTGCTGCTGCGACGCGTTGCAAACTTGGCAGACGTGCTATATAGAACATATAGAACGCATTGCGCGCATCGGCGGCGGCGGATTCAACAAAACGTTTGCGCGGATTCTCCGCTTGCCCTAATACGAAGGATAACGCAAGGCGCCCGTAACTCCGCTCCTGCTGCTGCGACGCGTTGCAAACTTGGCAGACGTGCTATATAGAACATATAGAACGCATTGCGCGCATCGGCGGCGGCGGATTCAACAAAAAGTTTGCGCGGGTTCTCCGCTTGCCCTAATACGAAGGATAACGCAAGGCGCCCGTAACTCCGCTCCTGCTGCTGCGACGCGTTCCAAACTTGGCAGACATGCTATATAGAACATATAGAACGCATTGCGCGCATCGGCGGCGGCGGATTCAACAAAAAGTTTGCGCGGATTCTCCGCTTGCCCTAATACGAAGGATAACGCAAGGCGCCCGTAACTCCGCTCCTGCTGCTGCGACGCGTTGCAAACTTGGCAGACGTGCTATATAGAACATATAGAACGCATTGCGCGCATCGGCGGCGGCGGATTCAAGAAAAAGTTTGCGCGGATTCTCCGCTTGCCCTAATACGAAGGATAACGCAAGGCGCCCGTAACTCCGCTCCTGCTGCTGCGACGCGTTGCAAACTTGGCAGACGTGCTATATAGAACATATAGAACGCATTGCGCGCATCGGCGGCGGCGGATTCAACAAAAAGTTTGCGCGGATTCTCCGCTTGCCCTAATACGAAGGATAACGCAAGGCGCCCGTAACTCCGCTCCTGCTGCTGCGACGCGTTCCAAACTTGGCAGACGTGCTATATAGAACATATAGAACGCATTGCGCGCATCGGCGGCGGCGGATTCAACAAAAAGTTTGCGCGGATTCTCCGCTTGCCCTAATACGAAGGATAACGCAAGGCGCCCGTAACTCCGCTCCTGCTGCTGCGACGCGTTGCAAACTTGGCAGACGTGCTATATAGAACATATAGAACGCATTGCGCGCATCGGCGGCGGCGGATTCAACAAAAAGTTTGCGCGGATTCTCCGCTTGCCCTAATACGAAGGATAACGCAAGGCGCCCGTAACCCGCTCCTGCTGCTGCGACGCGTTGCAAACTTGGCAGACGTGCTATATAGAACATATAGAACGCATTGCGCGCATCGGCGGCGGCGGATTCAAGAAAAAGTTTGCGCGGATTCTCCGCTTGCCCTAATACGAAGGATAACGCAAGGCGCCCGTAACTCCGCTCCTGCTGCTGCGACGCGTTGCAAACTTGGCAGACGTGCTATATAGAACATATAGAACGCATTGCGCGCATCGGCGGCGGCGGATTCAACAAAAAGTTTGCGCGGATTCTCCGCTTGCCCTAATACGAAGGATAACGCAAGGCGCCCGTAACTCCGCTCCTGCTGCTGCGACGCGTTGCAAACTTGGCAGACGTGCTATATAGAACATATAGAACGCATTGCGCGCATCGGCGGCGGCGGATTCAACAAAAAGTTTGCGCGGATTCTCCGCTTGCCCTAATACGAAGGATAACGCAAGGCGCCCGTAACTCCGCTCCTGCTGCTGCGACGCGTTGCAAACTTGGCAGACGTGCTATATAGAACATATAGAACGCATTTCGCGCATCGGCGGCGGCGGATTCAACAAAAAGTTTGCGCGGATTCTCCGCTTGCCCTAATACGAAGGATAACGCAAGGCGCCCGTAACTCCGCTCCTGCTGCTGCGACGCGTTGCAAACTTGGCAGACGTGCTATATAGAACATATAGAACGCATTGCGCGCATCGGCGGCGGCGGATTCAAGAAAAAGTTTGCGCGGATTCTCCGCTTGCCCTAATACGAAGGATAACGCAAGGCGCCCGTAACTCCGCTCCTGCTGCTGCGACGCGTTGCAAACTTGGCAGACGTGCTATATAGAACATATAGAACGCATTGCGCGCATCGGCGGCGGCGGATTCAACAAAAAGTTTGCGCGGATTCTCCGCTTGCCCTAATACGAAGGATAACGCAAGGCGCCCGTAACTCCGCTCCTGCTTCTGCGACGCGTTGCAAACTTGGCAGACGTGCTATATAGAACATATAGAACGCATTGCGCGCATCGGCGGCGGCGGATTCAACAAAAAGTTTGCGCGGATTCTCCGCTTGCCCTAATACGAAGGATAACGCAAGGCGCCCGTAACTCCGCTCCTGCTGCTGCGACGCGTTGCAAACTTGGCAGACGTGCTATATAGAACATATAGAACGCATTGCACGCATCGGCGGCGGCGGATTCAACAAAAAGTTTGCGCGGATTCTCCGCTTGCCCTAATACGAAGGATAACGCAAGGCGCCCGTAACTCCGCTCCTGCTGCTGCGACGCGTTGCAAACTTGGCAGACGTGCTATATAGAACATATAGAACGCATTGCGCGCATCGGCGGCGGCGGATTCAACAAAAAGTTTGCGCGGATTCTCCGCTTGCCCTAATACGAAGGATAACGCAAGGCGCCCGTAACTCCGCTCCTGCTGCTGCGACGCGTTGCAAACTTGGCAGACGTGCTATAGAGAACATATAGAACGCATTGCGCGCATCGGCGGCGGCGGATTCAACAAAAAAGTTTGCGCGGATTCTCCGCTTGCCCTAATACGAAGGATAACGCAAGGCGCCCGTAACTCCGCTCCTGCTGCTGCGACGCGTTGCAAACTTGGCAGACGTGCTATATAGAACATATAGAACGCATTGCGCGCATCGGCGGCGGCGGATTCAACAAAAAGTTTGCGCGGATTCTCCGCTTGCCCTAATACGAAGGATAACGCAAGGCGCCCGTAACTCCGCTCCTGCTGCTGCGACGCGTTGCAAACTTGGCAGACGTGCTATATAGAACATATAGAACGCATTGCGCGCATCGGCGGCGGCGGATTCAACAAAAAGTTTGCGCGGATTCTCCGCTTGCCCTAATACGAAGGATAACGCAAGGCGCCCGTAACTCCGCTCCTGCTGCTGCGACGCGTTGCAAACTTGGCAGACGTGCTATATAGAACATATAGAACGCATTGCGCGCATCGGCGGCGGCGGATTCAACAAAAAAGTTTGCGCGGATTCTCCGCTTGCCCTAATACGAAGGATAACGCAAGGCGCCCGTAACTCCGCTCCTGCTGCTGCGACGCGTTCCAAACTTGGCAGACGTGCTATATAGAACATATAGAACGCATTGCGCGCATCGGCGGCGGCGGATTCAACAAAAAGTTTGCGCGGATTCTCCGCTTGCCCTAATACGAAGGATAACGCAAGGCGCCCGTAACTCCGCTCCTGCTGCTGCGACGCGTTGCAAACTTGGCAGACGTGCTATATAGAACATATAGAACGCATTGCGCGCATCGGCGGCGGCGGATTCAACAAAAAGTTTGCGCGGATTCTCCGCTTGCCCTAATACGAAGGATAACGCAAGGCGCCCGTAACTCCGCTCCTGCTGCTGCGACGCGTTGCAAACTTGGCAGACGTGCTATATAGAACATATAGAACGCATTGCGCGCATCGGCGGCGGCGGATTCAAGAAAAAGTTTGCGCGGATTCTCCGCTTGCCCTAATACGAAGGATAACGCAAGGCGCCCGTAACTCCGCTCCTGCTGCTGCGACGCGTTGCAAACTTGGCAGACGTGCTATATAGAACATATAGAACGCATTGCGCGCATCGGCGGCGGCGGATTCAACAAAAAGTTTGCGCGGATTCTCCGCTTGCCCTAATACGAAGGATGGTGGCGAGGGCACAGTTCATAACGAACAAGCCCAGCAGCAGGTTAAGCGCAACTCAGTCCTACCAGGCAAAGCCTCTCCCTGCTGTAGATCGCAGTGAGGGTTTTACCCTATCCTACTCGAGGTGCCACTGTGATAGCAAAACACTGCGGTCTAGACCAGAAAAGGTCGAAAAACAATCTCCTGATCCGGCTGTCGTGTCGTGGCTTAGGATCTGCGACAGGAACAGACGGCGCCGGACGGAGCATGACATCCGTCCGTCATACCAGGCACCTGCATGCTGTCGTGGACATGTCTCACGGGCATGAGGTGTTGGGGGATCTTGGCTTAACCGCCCGGATCGAGAGGAGACAACCTCACAAAAAACCTAAATCCTAAGGCAAAGGGGTCCGGCCGAGGGGATGCGTGGCTAAATAGATGATTAGTCTGCGAGGGCCCCGACCTTGGGGCACCAGGGGAAACCCCATTGTAACCACCCCTCCGTCCTACATGCGGGGCTCTGTAGAGATGGATTTTTATTTCCCTAGCTGCTCGTGGGAACAAACATGAGTAAGAATGTAAAAACCAAAACTGAACGGGATGTTACCGTACCAACTGCCGGGACCGCTGATAGAGACAAACCCTCTACTAGCGCAACCGGAACTAAAGAAAGGAAGGCACGTCACATGACACCCCTTCCTGGACTAGGGCAACCTGGAGGCCTGGACGACCCGAAGAGGAAGGGTCTCAGCGGGGCAGGCGTGAAATGGTACCTGCGCTTTCTTAAACAGGGCTTGACACCTGAGGAAGCCAGGGCCAAAGTAGACAAAGAAAGACAAGTGAGGCAGAAAGCCTCACAGTCAGTAACAGCAAATACAAGCCAGGGCAAACGAGGTAGTGAGCATATCTCACCAGCCCAAGCGCCACAGTATAAGAAGAGGAAAACCAAACCCTCTAGTATCACCTCTGGTGCAGCAGGCAAAGCTGGGCAAGTCACCAGCTATGCTACTGCTGCCAAAATTACTAAGGTAGGAATACTACCAGAGGAATACCCTCAGGTAATGTTGAACAGTGCTCAGCTGTCCTCGCTGGAAGAAGCTCTAGTCGAGGCAATGGTAGAGAGCACAGTACGAGGCCTGCAGTTCGCCGGGATTCACTTCCGCCAAGGAATGGTGCTGGTGGACTGCGAAACCGAGGAAACAGTCAAGTGGCTTGACCAAATAGTAGGCGGTCTTCCGTTATGGAAGGGACCCAAGCTAGTGACGAGGAAAGGAGACGACCTCCCTAAACCTCACGTCATGACGGTATTCTTTCCGAGAAGCAAGGGTCAGGAGGCAGGGAAGCTGCTGAAACTGGTCGATACCCAGAACCCTGAACTCCAGACAAACCTCTGGAAAGTGATGAACAACAAAGAAGAAGGGCACGGCCAGGTCCTCACTATTGGGATTGACCCCAAATCATGTGAGGCGATCCTGGCAAAGGGATGTACCCTACATTTTAGATTTGGGAGGATCCCCGTGTCAGGGCTCAAAAAGAGCCAGGAAAAGACAGAGAAGAAAGAGACTACCTCTGAGACCTCTGAGACCGTGGTGGAGCAGCGGGAGACTGTCGAGACTACCTCGCCGGCCTCTCGCTCCACACTAGATGACATCAATTTAGATGATATCAGAATTGACTCCGGGCCGGAAGAAGGATATACTCTGACGCCGGAGGAGTTTGTAGAGCTGGAGGCAGGTGGCCCTCCACCACATTAGACGTCTTCACCAGGCTGGCGCAGATCAACTTGCAGCATTCGAGGGGAGCCTCGGCTGTGGCTGCAAGGATATTTGCAAAACACAACCTGGGACTCGTGTTGATCCAAGAACCTTGGACCAATCGAGGGCAGATCAAGGGTCTGTCATGTAACGACTCACAGGTAATATGGGATTACAGGCAGGAGCATCCTAGGGCCTGCATCCTAATTAGAAACAACATTAACTATATATGTGTTGCAGAATTTATGACTCGGGACCTGACGACGATCATGGTACACCTCGACATCGAGGGAAGCAACCGAGCCATTGTAATTGCCTCCGCATACTTCGCCAACGACGGGAAAACAACATCACCGCCCTTGGAAGTGAAGGAGCTAGTGAGGTATTGCAGCAGGAAGAACCTGCCGTTGATAGTCGGATGTGATGCCAATGCACACCACGTCATGTGGGGAAGCACTGACGTCAACGAAAGAGGTAAGTCACTTTTAGAATTTCTATTAGCTTGGAATCTCCAAATTGCAAATGTAGGCGGAGAACCTACGTTTGTAACAAGGGTGAGGAGGGAAGTACTAGATGTAACTTTCAGTAGCTTTAGCATAAGTAACATAGTTAAGAACTGGAAAGTCTCGAGTGAACCCTCCCTGTCAGACCACAGGATAATAGTAGAGTTCACCTTGGAGAGGCTAGATCCTATAATGCACCAGTGCAGAAACCCCAGGAAAACAAACTGGGACCTGTACAAAACATATTTAAAGGACAACCTTAGCCAGCTAAACACAGGCGGGACAAGACACCACCTCAAGCTGGAACAGGATGTAGAGCTGCTTTGTGGGGCGATATCCAAGGCCTTTGAAGCCAGTTGTCCGTTATCCCCAAGAAAACCAGCCAAGGATGCCCCTTGGTGGAACAGAACTCTGGCAAATCTCAGAGCTGAAGTCCGTCACCTGTTTAATAAAGCAAAGGTTGACGGGAACTGGCAAAGTTACAAAGAGAAGCTGACTACGTACAACAAGGAGATAAGGAAGGCAAAAACAAAAAATTTCAGAAATTTTTGCGAAATCATCACTTCCACTCCTGTAGCAGCAAGGCTTCACAGAGCCATGGCAAAAGGCGGGACTAAACCTGTGATGGCCTTGAGAAAACCAGATGGCAGCTACACGGAAGGGGAAATGGAGCGGGCTGACCTGCTCCTTCAAACACACTTCCCTGGCAGCAAGCAAGCAGATCCGGCAGAGACAATCCCTAGCACCAAGAGACCCAAACGGGAGGAATGGGAAATCGCTAGGCGAATCTGCACGAGACAACGCATGGAGTGGGCAATAAACACCTTCCAGCCCTACAAATCACCAGGAGCGGATGGGATTTTCCCTGTGCTCCTGCAGAAAGGACAGGAAGAGGTACTACAGCACCTCGTAAATATAACGAGAAGCAGTCTCGCGTTGGGATATGTCCCCAAAGACTGGAGAAGGGCGAAAGTCACCTTCATACCAAAAATAGGGAAGGAAGATGGGACTGACCCCAAATCCTTCAGACCTATTTGCCTGACATCTTTTCTATTGAAAGCAATGGAAAAAGTAATAGACAACTATATAAGAATGGAGGTTATGGAGAAAGCTCCACTTCACACAAGTCAGCACGCATACAGGGCAGGCAGATCGACAGAGACTGCCCTGGAAGAGCTAACAAGAACCATTCAGGAAACCTTGAATGAAAAAGAAACAGCTATCTGTGCCTTCCTAGATATCTCAGGTGCGTTTGATAACACGTCGCATGATGCGATCAGACGAGCACTGGAGACAAGGGGGGTGAGTAAAACAGTAACCAAATGGATAAGTGAGGTGCTCTCCACAAGGACAGCTGAGACAACGGTAGGTCAATACACTACGAAGATCAGAACTACCCGTGGAACACCTCAAGGCGGCGTGTGCTCGCCTTTGATGTGGAGCCTGGTGGCGGATGAGCTGCTTAACAGGTTGACCGCGTTCGGCGTACACTGCATAGGATATGCCGATGACATTGTTATAATAGCAAAAGGCAAATTTGAGGGAATTCTTTGTGACCTGATACAAACAAGCCTTAGAATTACAAGCGAATGGTGTCGATCAGTGGGGCTGAGCATTAACTCAGCAAAAACCACAATCGTACCTTTCACTAGGAGGAGGAAACTACCGAAAATGAAAGATATATGTCTAGATACAGCAGTAATCGAATGCAAAACAGAAGTCAAATATCTAGGAATAACCCTGGACAAAAAACTTCTGTGGAACAAGCATATCGAACTGACTGTGAATAAAGCAACAAGAGCTTTAATGATATGCCGGAATTTAGCAGGCAAAACGTGGGGTTGTAACCCAAATATACTGCGATGGCTGTATACTAGTATAGTAAGACCTATGGTAACATATGGGGCAATAACCTGGTTCCAAAAGGTCACACACGTCACAACCAAGAATATCCTTGGCAAGCTGCAAAGGTTAGCATGTGTATGCATTACCGGAGCAATGGGAACCTGCCCAACCGCTGCCCTAGAGGTCATCCTAGACCTCACACCTCTACATCTAGTAGTGGAGGGAGTGGCCCGTGCGGCAGTGTACCGACTAGCCAGGGCACGGACGGGAGGGGGCGAGACTTTATGCCAAGGAGCTTTGTCATCCATGGCGGGACTCTCCCCACTTTCGGATCTGCCAAGCGACGAAATGGTTAGGAAATACAGCTTCGAAAAGAACTTTTCAACGAAGTTGAGCAACAAGAGAGAGTGGGAAGGAGAATCCTCCACCTACTCTCTAAAAGCAAACACCATCAAATGGTACACGGATGGGTCCAAAACTGAAAAAGGAACAGGTGTAGGGGTATTCGGGCCAGGAACCAAATACTCAGAGCCGATGGGAATATACCCCAGTGTCTTCCAAGCAGAGATTAATGCGATTGGAAGATGTGCTCAGGTGAATCTTGACAGGAACTATCGGAAGGAGAATATTGCAATCTTCTCCGACAGTCAGGCAGCCTTATTGGCGCTGAGTTCTAACACCATCAGCTCCAAGTTAGTTTGGGAATGCCGGGATAAACTAAACAACCTGGGCAAAGAAAACAAAGTTGCATTGTGCTGGATACCAGGACACAATGGAATCAGTGGCAATGAGAAAGCTAATCTATTAGCAAAGGAGGCCGCCACAACATCGTTTGTGGGACCGGAACCATTCTGTGGAATAGGGATGAGCACCTATAAGAAAGAACTTAAAGACAGGGAAGAGGACGTCAGAGCTTCCCTCTGGCACAATCTTCCTGGTCTGAGACATTCCAAGGTATTCCTTGGAAATTTCAACAAGCAGAGAGCAAAAACCATGCTAGAACTAAACAGGAACAGATTACGCATTCTCACAGGTTTCCTTACAGGGCATTGTCACCTCGGGGAGCACATGAAGAGAATAGGTCTGAAACAGAATAGCGACTGCAGGTTCTGCGGGGCGGAAGATGAAAGTCCGGAACACCTGATATCCAACTGCACAGAAATTGAAGAATTTCGCGCCAACTATCTTGGCAAAGGCGTTATAGACGAGGAAGAAATACCCTCTTTGAAACCATCACATCTGTTACAGTTTATTAAAGCCCTCAGGATGGATGGGGAGCTGTGACTGCGGGCAAAACCCAGCAGCTTACACCTCATGTAAGGGGGCACAATAGACCCACGGTCGCGGTGCAACATCACCCTTATACCTAAATCTAAATCTAATACGAAGGATAACGCAAGGCGCCCGTAACTCCGCTCCTGCTGCTGCGACGCGTTGCAAACTTGGCAGACGTGCTATATAGAACATATAGAACGCATTGCGCGCATCGGCGGCGGCGGATTCAACAAAAAGTTTGCGCGGATTCTCCGCTTGCCCTAATACGAAGGATAACGCAAGGCGCCCGTAAATCCGCTCCTGCTGCTGCGACGAGTTGCAAACTTGGCAGACGTGCTATATAGAACATATAGAACGCATTGCGCGCATCGGCGGCGGCGGATTCAACAAAAAGTTTGCGCGGATTCTCCGCTTGCCCTAATACGAAGGATAACGCAAGGCGCCCGTAACTCCGCTCCTGCTGGTGCGACGCGTTGCAAACTTGGCACACGTGCTATATAGAACATATAGAACGCATTGCGCGCATCGGCGGCGGCGGATTCAACAAAAAGTTTGCGCGGATTCTCCGCTTGCCCTAATACGAAGGATAACGCAAGGCGCCCGTAACTCCGCTCCTGCTGCTGCGACGCGTTGCAAACTTGGCAGACGTGCTATATAGAACATATAGAACGCATTGCGCGCATCGGCGGCGGCAGATTCAACAAAAAGTTTGCGCGGACTCTCCGCTTGCCCTAATACGAAGGATAACGCAAGGCGCCCGTAACTCCGCTCCTGCTGCTGCGACGCGTTGCAAACTTGGCAGACGTGCTATATAGAACATATAGAACGCATTGCGCGCATCGGCGGCGGCGGATTCAACAAAAAGTTTGCGCGGATTCTCCGCTTGCCCTAATACGAAGGATAACGCAAGGCGCCCGTAACTCCGCTCCTGCTGCTGCGACGCGTTGCAAACTTGGCAGACGTGCTATATAGAACATATAGAACGCATTGCGCGCATCGGCGGCGGCGGATTCAACAAAAAGTTTGCGCGGATTCTCCGCTTGCCCTAATACGAAGGATAACGCAAGGCGCCCGTAACTCCGCTCCTGCTGCTGCGACGCGTTGCAAACTTGGCAGACGTGCTATATAGAACATATAGAACGCATTGCGCGCATCGGCGGCGGCGGATTCAACAAAAAGTTTGCGCGGATTCTCCGCTTGCCCTAATACGAAGGATAACGCAAGGCGCCCGTAACTCCGCTCCTGCTGCTGCGACGCGTTGCAAACTTGGCAGACGTGCTATATAGAACATATAGAACGCATTGCGCGCATCGGCGGCGGCGGATTCAACAAAAAGTTTGCGCGGATTCTCCGCTTGCCCTAATACGAAGGATAACGCAAGGCGCCCGTAACTCCGCTCCTGCTGCTGCGACGCGTTCCAAACTTGGCAGACGTGCTATATAGAACATATAGAACGCATTGCGCGCATCGGCGGCGGCGGATTCAACAAAAAGTTTGCGCGGATTCTCCGCTTGCCCTAATACGAAGGATAACGCAAGGCGCCCGTAACTCCGCTCCTGCTGCTGCGACGCGTTGCAAACTTGGCAGACGTGCTATATAGAACATATAGAACGCATTGCGCGCATCGGCGGCGGCGGATTCAACAAAAAGTTTGCGCGGATTCTCCGCTTGCCCTAATACGAAGGATAACGCAAGGCGCCCGTAAATCCGCTCCTGCTGCTGCGACGAGTTGCAAACTTGGCAGACGTGCTATATAGAACATATAGAACGCATTGCGCGCATCGGCGGCGGCGGATTCAACAAAAAGTTTGCGCGGATTCTCCGCTTGCCCTAATACGAAGGATAACGCAAGGCGCCCGTAACTCCGCTCCTGCTGGTGCGACGCGTTGCAAACTTGGCACACGTGCTATATAGAACATATAGAACGCATTGCGCGCATCGGCGGCGGCGGATTCAACAAAAAGTTTGCGCGGATTCTCCGCTTGCCCTAATACGAAGGATAACGCAAGGCGCCCGTAACTCCGCTCCTGCTGCTGCGACGCGTTGCAAACTTGGCAGACGTGCTATATAGAACATATAGAACGCATTGCGCGCATCGGCGGCGGCAGATTCAACAAAAAGTTTGCGCGGATTCTCCGCTTGCCCTAATACGAAGGATAACGCAAGGCGCCCGTAACTCCGCTCCTGCTGCTGCGACGCGTTGCAAACTTGGCAGACGTGCTATATAGAACATATAGAACGCATTGCGCGCATCGGCGGCGGCGGATTCAACAAAAAGTTTGCGCGGATTCTCCGCTTGCCCTAATACGAAGGATAACGCAAGGCGCCCGTAACTCCGCTCCTGCTGCTGCGACGCGTTGCAAACTTGGCAGACGTGCTATATAGAACATATAGAACGCATTGCGCGCATCGGCGGCGGCGGATTCAACAAAAAGTTTGCGCGGATTCTCCGCTTGCCCTAATACGAAGGATAACGCAAGGCGCCCGTAACTCCGCTCCTGCTGCTGCGACGCGTTGCAAACTTGGCAGACGTGCTATATAGAACATATAGAACGCATTGCGCGCATCGGCGGCGGCGGATTCAACAAAAAGTTTGCGCGGATTCTCCGCTTGCCCTAATACGAAGGATAACGCAAGGCGCCCGTAACTCCGCTCCTGCTGCTGCGACGCGTTGCAAACTTGGCAGACGTGCTATATAGAACATATAGAACGCATTGCGCGCATCGGCGGCGGCGGATTCAACAAAAAGTTTGCGCGGATTCTCCGCTTGCCCTAATACGAAGGATAACGCAAGGCGCCCGTAACTCCGCTCCTGCTGCTGCGACGCGTTGCAAACTTGGCAGACGTGCTATATAGAACATATAGAACGCATTGCGCGCATCGGCGGCGGCGGATTCAACAAAAAGTTTGCGCGGATTCTCCGCTTGCCCTAATACGAAGGATAACGCAAGGCGCCCGTAACTCCGCTCCTGCTGCTGCGACGCGTTGCAAACTTGGCAGACGTGCTATATAGAACATATAGAACGCATTACGCGCATCGGCGGCGGCGGATTCAACAAAAAGTTTGCGCGGATTCTCCGCTTGCCCTAATACGGATAACGCAAGGCGCCCGTAACTCCGCTCCTGCTGCTGCGACGCGTTGCAAACTTGGCAGACGTGCTATATAGAACATATAGAACGCATTGCGCGCATCGGCGGCGGCGGATTCAACAAAAAAAGTTTGCGCGGATTCTCCGCTTGCCCTAATACGAAGGATAACGCAAGGCGCCCGTAACTCCGCTCCTGCTGCTGCGACGCGTTGCAAACTTGGCAGACGTGCTATATAGAACATATAGAACGCATTGCGCGCATCGGCGGCGGCGGATTCAACAAAAAGTTTGCGCGGATTCTCCGCTTGCCCTAATACGAAGGATAACGCAAGGCGCCCGTAACTCCGCTCCTGCTGCTGCGACGCGTTGCAAACTTGGCAGACGTGCTATATAGAACATATAGAACGCATTGCGCGCATCGGCGGCGGCGGATTCAACAAAAAGTTTGCGCGGATTCTCCGCTTGCCCTAATACGAAGGATAACGCAAGGCGCCCGCAACTCCGCTCCTGCTGCTGCGACGCGTTGCAAACTTGGCAGACGTGCTATATAGAGCATATAGAACGCATTGCGCGCATCGGCGGCGGCGGATTCAACAAAAAGTTTGCGCGGATTCTCCGCTTGCCCTAATACGAAGGATAACGCAAGGCGCCCGTAACTCCGCTCCTGCTGCTGCGACGCGTTACAAACTTGGCAGACGTGCTATATAGAACATATAGAGCGCATTGCGCGCATCGGCGGCGGCGGATTCAACAAAAAGTTTGCGCGGATTCTCCGCTTGCCCTAATACGAAGGATAACGCAAGGCGCCCGTAACTCCGCTCCTGCTGCTGCGACGCGTTGCAAACTTGGCAGACGTGCTATATAGAACATATAGAACGCATTGCGCGCATCGGCGGCGGCGGATTCAACAAAAAGTTTGCGCGGATTCTCCGCTTGCCCTAATACGAAGGATAACGCAAGGCGCCCGTAACTCCGCTCCTGCTGCTGCGACGCGTTGCAAACTTGGCAGACGTGCTATATAGAACGTATAGAACGCATTGCGCGCATCGGCGGCGGCGGATTCAACAAAAAGTTTGCGCGGATTCTCCGCTTGCCCTAATACGAAGGATAACGCAAGGCGCCCCTAACTCCGCTCCTGCTGCTGCGACGCGTTGCAAACTTGGCAGACGTGCTATATAGAACATATAGAACGCATTGCGCGCATCGGCGGCGGCGGATTCAACAAAAAGTTTGCGCGGATTCTCCGCTTGCCCTAATACGAAGGATAACGCAAGGCGCCTGTAACTCCGCTTCTGCTGCTGCGACGCGTTGCAAACTTGGCAGACGTGCTATATAGAACATATAGAACGCATTGCGCGCATCGGCGGCGGCGGATTCAACAAAAAGTTTGCGCGGATTCTCCGCTTGCCCTAATACGAAGGATAACGCAAGGCGCCCGTAACTCCGCTCCTGCTGCTGCGACGCGTTGCAAACTTGGCAGACGTGCTATATAGAACATATAGAACGCATTGCGCGCATCGGCGGCGGCGGATTCAACAAAAAGTTTGCGCGGATTCTCCGCTTGCCCTAATACGAAGGATAACGCAAGGCGCCCGTAACTCCGCTCCTGCTGCTGCGACGCGTTGCAAACTTGGCAGACGTGCTATATAGAACATATAGAACGCATTGCGCGCATCGGCGGCGGCGGATTCAACAAAAAGTTTGCGCGGATTCTCCGCTTGCCCTAATACGAAGGATAACGCAAGGCGCCCGTAACTCCGCTCCTGCTGCTGCGACGCGTTGCAAACTTGGCAGACGTGCTATATAGAACATATAGAACGCATTACGCGCATCGGCGGCGGCGGATTCAACAAAAAGTTTGCGCGGATTCTCCGCTTGCCCTAATACGGATAACGCAAGGCGCCCGTAACTCCGCTCCTGCTGCTGCGACGCGTTGCAAACTTGGCAGACGTGCTATATAGAACATATAGAACGCATTGCGCGCATCGGCGGCGGCGGATTCAACAAAAAGTTTGCGCGGATTCTCCGCTTGCCCGAATACGAAGGATAACGCAAGGCGCCCGTAACTCCGCTCCTGCTGCTGCGACGCGTTGCAAACTTGGCAGACGTGCTATATAGAACATATAGAACGCATTGCGCGCATCGGCGGCGGCGGATTCAACAAAAAGTTTGCGCGGATTCTCCGCTTGCCCTAATACGAAGGATAACGCAAGGCGCCCGTAACTCCGCTCCTGCTGCTGCGACGCGTTGCAAACTTGGCAGACGTGCTATATAGAACATATAGAACGCATTGCGCGCATCGGCGGCGGCGGATTCAACAAAAAGTTTGCGCGGATTCTCCGCTTGCCCTAATACGAAGGATAACGCAAGGCGCCCGTAACTCCGCTCCTGCTGCTGCGACGCGTTGCAAACTTGGCAGACGTGCTATATAGAGCATATAGAACGCATTGCGCGCATCGGCGGCGGCGGATTCAACAAAAAGTTTGCGCGGATTCTCCGCTTGCCCTAATACGAAGGATAACGCAAGGCGCCCGTAACTCCGCTCCTGCTGCTGCGACGCGTTACAAACTTGGCAGACGTGCTATATAGAACATATAGAGCGCATTGCGCGCATCGGCGGCGGCGGATTCAACAAAAAGTTTGCGCGGATTCTCCGCTTGCCCTAATACGAAGGATAACGCAAGGCGCCCGTAACTCCGCTCCTGCTGCTGCGACGCGTTGCAAACTTGGCAGACGTGCTATATAGAACATACAGAACGCATTGCGCGCATCGGCGGCGGCGGATTCAACAAAAAGTTTGCGCGGATTCTCCGCTTGCCCTAATACGAAGGATAACGCAAGGCGCCCGTAACTCCGCTCCTGCTGCTGCGACGCGTTGCAAACCTGGCAGACGTGCTATATAGAACATATAGAACGCATTGCGCGCATCGGCGGGGGCGGATTCAACAAAAAGTTTGCGCGGATTCTCCGCTTGCCCTAATACGAAGGATAACGCAAGGCGCCCGTAACTCCGCTCCTGCTGCTGCGACGCGTTGCAAACTTGGCAGACGTGCTATATAGAACATATAGAACGCATTGCGCGCATCGGCGGCGGCGGATTCAACAAAAAGTTTGCGCGGATTCTCCGCTTGCCCTAATACGAAGGATAACGCAAGGCGCCCGTAACTCCGCTCCTGCTGCTGCGACGCGTTGCAAACTTGGCAGACGTGCTATATAGAACATATAGAACGCATTGCGCGCATCGGCGGCGGCGGATTCAACAAAAAGTTTGCGCGGATTCTCCGCTTGCCTAATACGAAGGATAACGCAAGGCGCCCGTAACTCCGCTCCTGCTGCTGCGACGCGTTGCAAACTTGGCAGACGTGCTATATAGAACATATAGAACGCATTGCGCGCATCGGCGCCGGCGGATTCAACAAAAAGTTTGCGCGGATTCTCCGCTTGCCCTAATACGAACGATAACGCAAGGCGCCCGTAACTCCGCTCCTGCTGCTGCGACGCGTTGCAAACTTGGCAGACGTGCTATATAGAACATATAGAACGCATTGCGCGCATCGGCGGCGGCGGATTCAACAAAAAGTTTGCGCGGATTCTCCGCTTGCCCTAATACGAAGGATAACGCAAGGCGCCCGTAACTCCGCTCCTGCTGCTGCGACGCGTTGCAAACTTGGCAGACGTGCTATATAGAGCATATAGAACGCATTGCGCGCATCGGCGGCGGCGGATTCAACAAAAAGTTTGCGCGGATTCTCCGCTTGCCCTAATACGAAGGATAACGCAAGGCGCCCGTAACTCCGCTCCTGCTGCTGCGACGCGTTACAAACTTGGCAGACGTGCTATATAGAACATATAGAGCGCATTGCGCGCATCGGCGGCGGCGGATTCAACAAAAAGTTTGCGCGGATTCTCCGCTTGCCCTAATACGAAGGATAACGCAAGGCGCCCGTAACTCCGCTCCTGCTGCTGCGACGCGTTGCAAACTTGGCAGACGTGCTATATAGAACATACAGAACGCATAGCGCGCATCGGCGGCGGCGGATTCAACAAAAAGTTTGCGCGGATTCTCCGCTTGCCCTAATACGAAGGATAACGCAAGGCGCCCGTAACTCCGCTCCTGCTGCTGCGACGCGTTGCAAACTTGGCAGACGTGCTATATAGAACATATAGAACGCATTGCGCGCATCGGCGGGGCGGATTCAACAAAAAGTTTGCGCGGATTCTCCGCTTGCCCTAATACGAAGGATAACGCAAGGCGCCCGTAACTCCGCTCCTGCTGCTGCGACGCGTTGCAAACTTGGCAGACGTGCTATATAGAACATATAGAACGCATTGCGCGCATCGGCGGCGGCGGATTCAACAAAAAGTTTGCGCGGATTCTCCGCTTGCCCTAATACGAAGGATAACGCAAGGCGCCCGTAACTCCGCTCCTGCTGCTGCGACGCGTTGCAAACTTGGCAGACGTGCTATATAGAACATATAGAACGCATTGCGCGCATCGGCGGCGGCGGATTCAACAAAAAGTTTGCGCGGATTCTCCGCTTGCCCTAATACGAAGGATAACGCAAGGCGCCCGTAACTCCGCTCCTGCTGCTGCGACGCGTTGCAAACTTGGCAGACGTGCTATATAGAACATATAGAACGCATTGCGCGCATCGGCGGCGGCGGATTCAACAAAAAAAGTTTGCGCGGATTCTCCGCTTGCCCTAATACGAAGGATAACGCAAGGCGCCCGTAACTCCGCTCCTGCTGCTGCGACGCGTTGCAAACTTGGCAGACGTGCTATATAGAACATATAGAACGCATTGCGCGCATCGGCGGCGGCGGATTCAACAAAAAGTTTGCGCGGATTCTCCGCTTGCCCTAATACGAAGGATAACGCAAGGCGCCCGTAACTCCGCCCCTGCTGCTGCGACGCGTTGCAAACTTGGCAGACGTGCTATATAGAACATATAGAACGCATTGCGCGCATCGGCGGCGGCGGATTCAACAAAAGTTTGCGCGGATTCTCCGTTTGCCCTAATACGAAGGATAACGCAAGGCGCCCGTAACTCCGCTCCTGCTGCTGCGACGCGTTGCAAACTTGGCAGACGTGCTATATAGAACATATAGAACGCATTGCGCGCATCGGCGGCGGCGGATTCAACAAAAAGTTTGCGCGGATTCTCCGCTTGCCCTAATACGAAGGATAACGCAAGGCGCCCGTAACTCCGCTCCTGCTGCTGCGACGCGTTGCAAACTTGGCAGACGTGCTATATAGAACATATAGAACGCATTGCGCGCATCGGCGCCGGCGGATTCAACAAAAAGTTTGCGCGGATTCTCCGCTTGCCCTAATACGAACGATAACGCAAGGCGCCCGTAACTCCGCTCCTGCTGCTGCGACGCGTTGCAAACTTGGCAGACGTGCTATATAGAACATATAGAACGCATTGCGCGCATCGGCGGCGGCGGATTCAACAAAAAGTTTGCGCGGATTCTCCGCTTGCCCTAATACGAAGGATAACGCAAGGCGCCCGTAACTCCGCTCCTGCTGCTGCGACGCGTTGCAAACTTGGCAGACGTGCTATATAGAACATATAGAACGCATTGCGCGCATCGGCGGCGGCGGATTCAACAAAAAGTTTGCGCGGATTCTCCGCATGCCCTAATACGAAGGATAACGCAAGGCGCCCGTAACTCCGCTCCTGCTGCTGCGACGCGTTGCAAACTTGGCAGACGTGCTATATAGAACATATAGAACGCATTGCGCGCATCGGCGGCGGCGGATTCAACAAAAAGTTTGCGCGGATTCTCCGCTTGCCCTAATACGAAGGATAACGCAAGGCGCCCGTAACTCCGCTCCTGCTGCTGCGACGCGTTGCAAACTTAGCAGACGTGCTATATAGAACATATACAACGCATTGCGCGCATCGGCGGCGGCGGATTCAACAAAAAGTTTGCGCGGATTCTCCGCTTGCCCTAATACGAAGGATAACGCAAGGCGCCCGTAACTCCGCTCCTGCTGCTGCGACGCGTTACAAACTTGGCAGACGTGCTATATAGACCATATAGAACGCATTGCGCGCGCATCGGCGGCGGCGGATTCAACAAAAAGTTTGCGCGGATTCTCCGCTTGCCCTAATACGAAGGATAACGCAAGGCGCCCGTAACTCCGCTCCTGCTGCTGCGACGCGTTACAAACTTGGCAGACGTGCTATATAGACCATATAGAACGCATTGCGCGCATCGGCGGCGGCGGATTCAACAAAAAGTTTGCGCGGATTCTCCGCTTGCCCTAATACGAAGGATAACGCAAGGCGCCCGTAACTCCGCTCCTGCTGCTGCGACGCGTTGCAAACTTGGCAGACGTGCTATATAGAGCATATAGAACGCATTGCGCGCATCGGCGGCGGCGGATTCAACAAAAAGTTTGCGCGGATTCTCCGCTTGCCCTAATACGAAGGATAACGCAAGGCGCCCGTAACTCCGCTCCTGCTGCTGCGACGCGTTCCAAACTTGGCAGACGTGCTATATAGAACATATAGAACGCATTGCGCGCATCGGCGGCGGCGGATTCAACAAAAGTTTGCGCGGATTCTCCGCTTGCCCTAATACGAAGGATAACGCAAGGCGCCCGTAACTCCGCTCCTGCTGCTGCGACGCGTTGCAAACTTGGCAGACGTGCTATATAGAACATATAGAACGCATTGCGCGCATCGGCGGCGGCGGATTCAACAAAAAAGTTTTCGCGGATTCTCCGCACGCGTTGCAAACTTGGCAGACGTGCTATATAGAACATATAGAACGCATTGCGCATTGC
>CM043024.1:11815144-11857284 GCA_023690525.1 Holotrichia oblita
CTTGGCAGACGTACTCTATAGAACATATAGAACGCATTGCGCGCATCGGCGGCGGCGGATTCAACAAAAAGTTTGCGCGGATACTCCGCTTGCCCTAATACGAAGGCTAACGCAAGGCGCGCGTAACTCCGCTCCTGCTGCTGCGACGCGTTGCAAACTTGGCAGACGTGCTATATAGAACATATAGAACGCATTGCGCGCATCGGCGGCGGCGGATTCAACAAAAAGTTTGCGCGGATTCTCCGCTTGCCCTAATACGAAGGCTAACGCAAGGCGCTCGTAACCCGCTCCTGCTGCTGCGACGTTGCAAACTTGGCAGACGTGCTATATAGAACATATAGAACGCATTGCGCGCATCGGCGGCGGCGGATTCAACAAAAAGTTTGCGCGGATTCTCCGCTTGCCCTAATACGAAGGCTAACGCAAGGCGCGCGTAACTCCGCTCCTGCTGCTGCGACGCGTTGCAAACTTGGCAGACGTACTCTATAGAACATATAGAACGCATTGCGCGCATCGGCGGCGGCGGATTCAACAAAAAGTTTGCGCGGATTCTCCGCTTGCCCTAATACGAAGGCTAACGCAAGGCGCGCGTAACTCCGCTCCTGCTGCTGCGACGCGTTGCAAACTTGGCAGACGTGCTATATAGAACATATAGAACGCATTGCGCGCATCGGCGGCGGCGGATTCAACAAAAAGTTTGCGCGGATTCTCCGCTTGCCCTAATACGTAGGATAACGCAAGGCGCCCGTAACTCCGCTCCTGCTGCTGCGACGCGTTGCAAACTTGGCAGACGTGCTATATAGAACATATAGAACGCATTGCGCGCATCGGCGGCGGCGGATTCAACAAAAAGTTTGCGCGGATTCTCCGCTTGCCCCAATACGAAGGCTAACGCAAGGCGCGCGTAACTCCGCTCCTGCTGCTGCGACGCGTTGCAAACTTGGCAGACGTGCTATATAGAACATATAGAACGCATTGCGCGCATCGGCGGCGGCGGATTCAACAAAAAGTTTGCGCGGATTCTCCGCTTGCCCTAATACGAAGGCTAACGCAAGGCGCGCGTAACTCCGCTCCTGCTGCTGCGACGCGTTGCAAACTTGGCAGACGTGCTATATAGAACATATAGAACGCATTGCGCGCATCGGCGGCGGCGGATTCAACAAAAAGTTTGCGCGGATTCTCCGCTTGCCCTAATACGAAGGCTAACGCAAGGCGCGCGTAACTCCGCTCCTGCTGCTGCGACGCGTTGCAAACTTGGCAGACGTACTCTATAGAACATATAGAACGCATTGCGCGCATCGGCGGCGGCGGATTCAACAAAAAGTTTGCGCGGATTCTCCGCTTGCCCTAATACGAAGGCTAACGCAAGGCGCGCGTAACTCCGCTCCTGCTGCTGCGACGCGTTGCAAACTTGGCAGACGTGCTATATAGAACATATAGAACGCATTGCGCGCATCGGCGGCGGCGGATTCAACAAAAAGTTTGCGCGGATTCTCCGCTTGCCCTAATACGAAGGCTAACGCAAGGCGCGCGTAACTCCGCTCCTGCTGCTGCGACGCGTTGCAAACTTGGCAGACGTGCTATATAGAACATATAGAACGCATTGCGCGCATCGGCGGCGGCGGATTCAACAAAAAGTTTGCGCGGATTCTCCGCTTGCCCTAATACGAAGGCTAACGCAAGGCGCGCGTAACTCCGCTCCTGCTGCTGCGACGCGTTGCAAACTTGGCAGACGTGCTATATAGAACATATAGAACGCATTGCGCGCATCGGCGGCGGCGGATTCAACAAAAAGTTTGCGCGGATTCTCCGCTTGCCCTAATACGAAGGCTAACGCAAGGCGCGCGTAACTCCGCTCCTGCTGCTGCGACGCGTTGCAAACTTGGCAGACGTGCTATATAGAACATATAGAACGCATTGCGCGCATCGGCGGCGGCGGATTCAACAAAAAGTTTGCGCGGATTCTCCGCTTGCCCTAATACGAAGGCTAACGCAAGGCGCGCGTAACTCCGCTCCTGCTGCTGCGACGCGTTGCAAACTTGGCAGACGTGCTATATAGAACATATAGAACGCATTGCGCGCATCGGCGGCGGCGGATTCAACAAAAAGTTTGCGCGGATTCTCCGCTTGCCCTAATACGAAGGCTAACGCAAGGCGCGCGTAACTCCGCTCCTGCTGCTGCGACGCGTTGCAAACTTGGCAGACGTGCTATATAGAACATATAGAACGCATTGCGCGCATCGGCGGCGGCGGATTCAACAAAAAGTTTGCGCGGATTCTCCGCTTGCCCTAATACGAAGGCTAACGCAAGGCGCGCGTAACTCCGCTCCTGCTGCTGCGACGCGTTGCAAACTTGGCAGACGTACTCTATAGAACATATAGAACGCATTGCGCGCATCGGCGGCGGCGGATTCAACAAAAAGTTTGCGCGGATTCTCCGCTTGCCCTAATACGAAGGCTAACGCAAGGCGCGCGTAACTCCGCTCCTGCTGCTGCGACGCGTTGCAAACTTGGCAGACGTGCTATATAGAACATATAGAACGCATTGCGCGCATCGGCGGCGGCGGATTCAACAAAAAGTTTGCGCGGATTCTCCGCTTGCCCTAATACGAAGGCTAACGCAAGGCGCGCGTAACTCCGCTCCTGCTGCTGCGACGCGTTGCAAACTTGGCAGACGTGCTATATAGAACATATAGAACGCATTGCGCGCATCGGCGGCGGCGGATTCAACAAAAAGTTTGCGCGGATTCTCCGCTTGCCCTAATACGAAGGCTAACGCAAGGCGCGCGTAACTCCGCTCCTGCTGCTGCGACGCGTTGCAAACTTGGCAGACGTGCTATATAGAACATATAGAACGCATTGCGCGCATCGGCGGCGGCGGATTCAACAAAAAGTTTGCGCGGATTCTCCGCTTGCCCTAATACGAAGGCTAACGCAAGGCGCGCGTAACTCCGCTCCTGCTGCTGCGACGCGTTGCAAACTTGGCAGACGTGCTATATAGAACATATAGAACGCATTGCGCGCATCGGCGGCGGCGGATTCAACAAAAAGTTTGCGCGGATTCTCCGCTTGCCCTAATACGAAGGCTAACGCAAGGCGCGCGTAACTCCGCTCCTGCTGCTGCGACGCGTTGCAAACTTGGCAGACGTACTCTATAGAACATATAGAACGCATTGCGCGCATCGGCGGCGGCGGATTCAACAAAAAGTTTGCGCGGATTCTGCGCTTGCCCTAATACGAAGGCTAACGCAAGGCGCGCGTAACTCCGCTCCTGCTGCTGCGACGCGTTGCAAACTTGGCAGACGTACTCTATAGAACATATAGAACGCATTGCGCGCATCGGCGGCGGCGGATTCAACAAAAAGTTTGCGCGGATTCTCCGCTTGCCCTAATACGAAGGCTAACGCAAGGCGCGCGTAACTCCGCTCCTGCTGCTGCGACGCGTTGCAAACTTGGCAGACGTGCTATATAGAACATATAGAACGCATTGCGCGCATCGGCGGCGGCGGATTCAACAAAAAGTTTGCGCGGATTCTCCGCTTGCCCTAATACGAAGGCTAACGCAAGGCGCGCGTAACTCCGCTCCTGCTGCTGCGACGCGTTGCAAACTTGGCAGACGTACTCTATAGAACATATAGAACGCATTGCGCGCATCGGCGGCGGCGGATTCAACAAAAAGTTTGCGCGGATTCTCCGCTTGCCCTAATACGAAGGCTAACGCAAGGCGCGCGTAACTCCGCTCCTGCTGCTGCGACGCGTTGCAAACTTGGCAGACGTGCTATATAGAACATATAGAACGCATTGCGCGCATCGGCGGCGGCGGATTCAACAAAAAGTTTGCGCGGATTCTCCGCTTGCCCTAATACGAAGGCTAACGCAAGGCGCGCGTAACTCCGCTCCTGCTGCTGCGACGCGTTGCAAACTTGGCAGACGTGCTATATAGAACATATAGAACGCATTGCGCGCATCGGCGGCGGCGGATTCAACAAAAAGTTTGCGCGGATTCTCCGCTTGCCCTAATACGAAGGCTAACGCAAGGCGCGCGTAACTCCGCTCCTGCTGCTGCGACGCGTTGCAAACTTGGCAGACGTACTCTATAGAACATATAGAACGCATTGCGCGCATCGGCGGCGGCGGATTCAACAAAAAGTTTGCGCGGATTCTCCGCTTGCCCTAATACGAAGGCTAACGCAAGGCGCGCGTAACTCCGCTCCTGCTGCTGCGACGCGTTGCAAACTTGGCAGACGTGCTATATAGAACATATAGAACGCATTGCGCGCATCGGCGGCGGCGGATTCAACAAAAAGTTTGCGCGGATTCTCCGCTTGCCCTAATACGAAGGCTAACGCAAGGCGCGCGTAACTCCGCTCCTGCTGCTGCGACGCGTTGCAAACTTGGCAGACGTGCTATATAGAACATATAGAACGCATTGCGCGCATCGGCGGCGGCGGATTCAACAAAAAGTTTGCGCGGATTCTCCGCTTGCCCTAATACGAAGGCTAACGCAAGGCGCGCGTAACTCCGCTCCTGCTGCTGCGACGCGTTGCAAACTTGGCAGACGTGCTATATAGAACATATAGAACGCATTGCGCGCATCGGCGGCGGCGGATTCAACAAAAAGTTTGCGCGGATTCTCCGCTTGCCCTAATACGAAGGCTAACGCAAGGCGCCCGTAACTCCGCTCCTGCTGCTGCGACGCGTTGCAAACTTGGCAGACGTGCTATATAGAACATATAGAACGCATTGCGCGCATCGGCGGCGGCGGATTCAACAAAAAGTTTGCGCGGATTCTCCGCTTGCCCTAATACGAAGGCTAACGCAAGGCGCGCGTAACTCCGCTCCTGCTGCTGCGACGCGTTGCAAACTTGGCAGACGTACTCTATAGAACATATAGAACGCATTGCGCGCATCGGCGGCGGCGGATTCAATAAAAAGTTTGCGCGGATTCTCCGCTTGCCCTAATACGAAGGCTAACGCAAGGCGCGCGTAACTCCGCTCCTGCTGCTGCGACGCGTTGCAAACTTGGCAGACGTGCTATATAGAACATATAGAACGCATTGCGCGCATCGGCGGCGGCGGATTCAACAAAAAGTTTGCGCGGATTCTCCGCTTGCCCTAATACGAAGGCTAACGCAAGGCGCGCGTAACTCCGCTCCTGCTGCTGCGACGCGTTGCAAACTTGGCAGACGTACTCTATAGAACATATAGAACGCATTGCGCGCATCGGCGGCGGCGGATTCAACAAAAAGTTTGCGCGGATTCTCCGCTTGCCCTAATACGAAGGCTAACGCAAGGCGCGCGTAACTCCGCTCCTGCTGCTGCGACGCGTTGCAAACTTGGCAGACGTGCTATATAGAACATATAGAACGCATTGCGCGCATCGGCGGCGGCGGATTCAACAAAAAGTTTGCGCGGATTCTCCGCTTGCCCTAATACGAAGGCTAACGCAAGGCGCGCGTAACTCCGCTCCTGCTGCTGCGACGCGTTGCAAACTTGGCAGACGTGCTATATAGAACATATAGAACGCATTGCGCGCATCGGCGGCGGCGGATTCAACAAAAAGTTTGCGCGGATTCTCCGCTTGCCCTAATACGAAGGATAACGCAAGGCGCCCGTAACTCCGCTCCTGCTGCTGCGACGCGTTGCAAACTTGGCAGACGTGCTATATAGAACATATAGAACGCATTGCGCGCATCGGCGGCGGCGGATTCAACAAAAAGTTTGCGCGGATTCTCCGCTTGCCCTAATAAAAGGATAACGCAAGGCGCCCGTAACTCCGCTCCTGCTGCTGCGACGCGTTGCAAACTTGGCAGACGTGCTATATAGAACATATAGAACGCATTGCGCGCATCGGCGGCGGCGGATTCAACAAAAAGTTTGCGCGGATTCTCCGCTTGCCCTAATACGAAGGCTAACGCAAGGCGCGCGTAACTCCGCTCCTGCTGCTGCGACGCGTTGCAAACTTGGCAGACGTGCTATATAGAACATATAGAACGCATTGCGCGCATCGGCGGCGGCGGATTCAACAAAAAGTTTGCGCGGATTCTCCGCTTGCCCTAATACGAAGGCTAACGCAAGGCGCGCGTAACCCGCTCCTGCTGCTGCGACGCGTTGCAAACTTGGCAGACGTACTACTATAGAACATATAGAACGCATTGCGCGCATCGGCGGCGGCGGATTCAACAAAAAGTTTGCGCGGATTCTCCGCTTGCCCTAATACGAAGGCTAACGCAAGGCGCGCGTAACTCCGCTCCTGCTGCTGCGACGCGTTGCAAACTTGGCAGACGTGCTATATAGAACATATAGAACGCATTGCGCGCATCGGCGGCGGCGGATTCAACAAAAAGTTTGCGCGGATTCTCCGCTTGCCCTAATACGAAGGCTAACGCAAGGCGCGCGTAACTCCGCTCCTGCTGCTGCGACGCGTTGCAAACTTGGCAGACGTGCTATATAGAACATATAGAACGCATTGCGCGCATCGGCGGCGGCGGATTCAACAAAAAGTTTGCGCGGATTCTCCGCTTGCCCTAATACGAAGGCTAACGCAAGGCGCGCGTAACTCCGCTCCTGCTGCTGCGACGCGTTGCAAACTTGGCAGACGTGCTATATAGAACATATAGAACGCATTGCGCGCATCGGCGGCGGCGGATTCAACAAAAAGTTTGCGCGGATTCTCCGCTTGCCCTAATACGAAGGATAACGCAAGGCGCCCGTAACTCCGCTCCTGCTGCTGCGACGCGTTGCAAACTTGGCAGACGTGCTATATAGAACATATAGAACGCATTGCGCGCATCGGCGGCGGCGGATTCAACAAAAAGTTTGCGCGGATTCTCCGCTTGCCCTAATAAAGGATAACGCAAGGCGCCCGTAACTCCGCTCCTGCTGCTGCGACGCGTTGCAAACTTGGCAGACGTGCTATATAGAACATATAGAACGCATTGCGCGCATCGGCGGCGGCGGATTCAACAAAAAGTTTGCGCGGATTCTCCGCTTGCCCCAATACGAAGGCTAACGCAAGGCGCGCGTAACTCCGCTCCTGCTGCTGCGACGCGTTGCAAACTTGGCAGACGTGCTATATAGAACATATAGAACGCATTGCGCGCATCGGCGGCGGCGGATTCAACAAAAAGTTTGCGCGGATTCTCCGCTTGCCCTAATACGAAGGCTAACGCAAGGCGCGCGTAACTCCGCTCCTGCTGCTGCGACGCGTTGCAAACTTGGCAGACGTACTCTATAGAACATATAGAACGCATTGCGCGCATCGGCGGCGGCGGATTCAACAAAAAGTTTGCGCGGATTCTCCGCTTGCCCTAATACGAAGGCTAACGCAAGGCGCGCGTAACTCCGCTCCTGCTGCTGCGACGCGTTGCAAACTTGGCAGACGTGCTATATAGAACATATAGAACGCATTGCGCGCATCGGCGGCGGCGGATTCAACAAAAAGTTTGCGCGGATTCTCCGCTTGCCCTAATACGAAGGCTAACGCAAGGCGCGCGTAACTCCGCTCCTGCTGCTGCGACGCGTTGCAAACTTGGCAGACGTGCTATATAGAACATATAGAACGCATTGCGCGCATCGGCGGCGGCGGATTCAACAAAAAGTTTGCGCGGATTCTCCGCTTGCCCTAATACGAAGGCTAACGCAAGGCGCGCGTAACTCCGCTCCTGCTGCTGCGACGCGTTGCAAACTTGGCAGACGTACTCTATAGAACATATAGAACGCATTGCGCGCATCGGCGGCGGCGGATTCAACAAAAAGTTTGCGCGGATTCTCCGCTTGCCCTAATACGAAGGCTAACGCAAGGCGCGCGTAACTCCGCTCCTGCTGCTGCGACGCGTTGCAAACTTGGCAGACGTGCTATATAGAACATATAGAACGCATTGCGCGCATCGGCGGCGGCGGATTCAACAAAAAGTTTGCGCGGATTCTCCGCTTGCCCTAATACGAAGGCTAACGCAAGGCGCGCGTAACTCCGCTCCTGCTGCTGCGACGCGTTGCAAACTTGGCAGACGTGCTATATAGAACATATAGAACGCATTGCGCGCATCGGCGGCGGCGGATTCAACAAAAAGTTTGCGCGGATTCTCCGCTTGCCCTAATACGAAGGCTAACGCAAGGCGCGCGTAACTCCGCTCCTGCTGCTGCGACGCGTTGCAAACTTGGCAGACGTGCTATATAGAACATATAGAACGCATTGCGCGCATCGGCGGCGGCGGATTCAACAAAAAGTTTGCGCGGATTCTCCGCTTGCCCTAATACGAAGGCTAACGCAAGGCGCCCGTAACTCCGCTCCTGCTGCTGCGACGCGTTGCAAACTTGGCAGACGTGCTATATAGAACATATAGAACGCATTGCGCGCATCGGCGGCGGCGGATTCAACAAAAAGTTTGCGCGGATTCTCCGCTTGCCCTAATACGAAGGCTAACGCAAGGCGCGCGTAACTCCGCTCCTGCTGCTGCGACGCGTTGCAAACTTGGCAGACGTACTCTATAGAACATATAGAACGCATTGCGCGCATCGGCGGCGGCGGATTCAACAAAAAGTTTGCGCGGATTCTCCGCTTGCCCTAATACGAAGGCTAACGCAAGGCGCGCGTAACTCCGCTCCTGCTGCTGCGACGCGTTGCAAACTTGGCAGACGTGCTATATAGAACATATAGAACGCATTGCGCGCATCGGCGGCGGCGGATTCAACAAAAAGTTTGCGCGGATTCTCCGCTTGCCCTAATACGAAGGCTAACGCAAGGCGCGCGTAACTCCGCTCCTGCTGCTGCGACGCGTTGCAAACTTGGCAGACGTACTCTATAGAACATATAGAACGCATTGCGCGCATCGGCGGCGGCGGATTCAACAAAAAGTTTGCGCGGATTCTCCGCTTGCCCTAATACGAAGGCTAACGCAAGGCGCGCGTAACTCCGCTCCTGCTGCTGCGACGCGTTGCAAACTTGGCAGACGTACTCTATAGAACATATAGAACGCATTGCGCGCATCGGCGGCGGCGGATTCAACAAAAAGTTTGCGCGGATTCTCCGCTTGCCCTAATACGAAGGCTAACGCAAGGCGCGCGTAACTCCGCTCCTGCTGCTGCGACGCGTTGCAAACTTGGCAGACGTGCTATATAGAACATATAGAACGCATTGCGCGCATCGGCGGCGGCGGATTCAACAAAAAGTTTGCGCGGATTCTCCGCTTGCCCTAATACGAAGGCTAACGCAAGGCGCGCGTAACTCCGCTCCTGCTGCTGCGACGCGTTGCAAACTTGGCAGACGTACTCTATAGAACATATAGAACGCATTGCGCGCATCGGCGGCGGCGGATTCAACAAAAAGTTTGCGCGGATTCTCCGCTTGCCCTAATACGAAGGCTAACGCAAGGCGCGCGTAACTCCGCTCCTGCTGCTGCGACGCGTTGCAAACTTGGCAGACGTGCTATATAGAACATATAGAACGCATTGCGCGCATCGGCGGCGGCGGATTCAACAAAAAGTTTGCGCGGATTCTCCGCTTGCCCTAATACGAAGGCTAACGCAAGGCGCTCGTAACTCCGCTCCTGCTGCTGCGACGCGTTGCAAACTTGGCAGACGTGCTATATAGAACATATAGAACGCATTGCGCGCATCGGCGGCGGCGGATTCAACAAAAAGTTTGCGCGGATTCTCCGCTTGCCCTAATACGAAGGCTAACGCAAGGCGCGCGTAACCCGCTCCTGCTGCTGCGACGCGTTGCAAACTTGGCAGACGTACTATATAGAACATATAGAACGCATTGCGCGCATCGGCGGCGGCGGATTCAACAAAAAGTTTGCGCGGATTCTCCGCTTGCCCTAATACGAAGGCTAACGCAAGGCGCGCGTAACTCCGCTCCTGCTGCTGCGACGCGTTGCAAACTTGGCAGACGTGCTATATAGAACATATAGAACGCATTGCGCGCATCGGCGGCGGCGGATTCAACAAAAAGTTTGCGCGGATTCTCCGCTTGCCCTAATACGAAGGCTAACGCAAGGCGCGCGTAACCCGCTCCTGCTGCTGCGACGCGTTGCAAACTTGGCAGACGTGCTATATAGAACATATAGAACGCATTGCGCGCATCGGCGGCGGCGGATTCAACAAAAAGTTTGCGCGGATTCTCCGCTTGCCCTAATACGAAGGCTAACGCAAGGCGCGCGTAACTCCGCTCCTGCTGCTGCGACGCGTTGCAAACTTGGCAGACGTGCTATATAGAACATATAGAACGCATTGCGCGCATCGGCGGCGGCGGATTCAACAAAAAGTTTGCGCGGATTCTCCGCTTGCCCTAATACGAAGGATAACGCAAGGCGCCCGTAACTCCGCTCCTGCTGCTGCGACGCGTTGCAAACTTGGCAGACGTGCTATATAGAACATATAGAACGCATTGCGCGCATCGGCGGCGGCGGATTCAACAAAAAGTTTGCGCGGATTCTCCGCTTGCCCTAATACGAAGGATAACGCAAGGCGCGCGTAACTCCGCTCCTGCTGCTGCGACGCGTTGCAAACTTGGCAGACGTGCTATATAGAACATATAGAACGCATTGCGCGCATCGGCGGCGGCGGATTCAACAAAAAGTTTGCGCGGATTCTCCGCTTGCCCTAATACGAAGGATAACGCAAGGCGCCCGTAACTCCGCTCCTGCTGCTGCGACGCGTTGCAAACTTGGCAGACGTGCTATATAGAACATATAGAACGCATTGCGCGCATCGGCGGCGGCGGATTCAACAAAAAGTTTGCGCGGATTCTCCGCTTGCCCTAATACGAAGGATAACGCAAGGCGCCAGTAACTCCGCTCCTGCTGCTGCGACGCGTTGCAAACTTGGCAGACGTGCTATATAGAACATATAGAACGCATTGCGCGCATCGGCGGCGGCGGATTCAACAAAAAGTTTGCGCGGATTCTCCGCTTGCCCTAATACGAAGGATAACGCAAGGCGCCCGTAACTCCGCTCCTGCTGCTGCGACGCGTTGCAAACTTGGCAGACGTGCTATATAGAACATATAGAACGCATTGCGCGCATCGGCGGCGGCGGATTCAACAAAAAGTTTGCGCGGATTCTCCGCTTGCCCTAATACGAAGGATAACGCAAGGCGCCGTAACTCCGCTCCTGCTGCTGCGACGCGTTGCAAACTTGGCAGACGTGCTATATAGAACATATAGAACGCATTGCGCGCATCGGCGGCGGCGGATTCAACAAAAAGTTTGCGCGGATTCTCCGCTTGCCCTAATACGAAGGATAACGCAAGGCGCCCGTAACTCCGCTCCTGCTGCTGCGACGCGTTGCAAACTTGGCAGACGTGCTATATAGAACATATAGAACGCATTGCGCGCATCGGCGGCGGCGGATTCAACAAAAAGTTTGCGCGGATTCTCCGCTTGCCCTAATACGAAGGATAACGCAAGGCGCCCGTAACTCCGCTCCTGCTGCCGCGACGCGTTGCAAACTTGGCAGACGTGCTATATAGAACATATAGAACGCATTGCGCGCATCGGCGGCGGCGGATTCAACAAAAAGTTTGCGCGGATTCTCCGCTTGCCCTAATACGAAGGATAACGCAAGGCGCCCGTAACTCCGCTCCTGCTGCTGCGACGCGTTGCAAACTTGGCAGACGTGCTATATAGAACATATAGAACGCATTGCGCGCATCGGCGGCGGCGGATTCAACAAAAAGTTTGCGCGGATTCTCCGCTTGCCCTAATACGAAGGATAACGCAAGGCGCCCGTAACTCCGCTCCTGCTGCTGCGACGCGTTGCAAACTTGGCAGACGTGCTATATAGAACATATAGAACGCATTGCGCGCATCGGCGGCGGCGGATTCAACAAAAAGTTTGCGCGGATTCTCCGCTTGCCCTAATACGAAGGATAACGCAAGGCGCCCGTAACTCCGCTCCTGCTGCTGCGACGCGTTGCAAACTTGGCAGACGTGCTATATAGAACATATAGAACGCATTGCGCGCATCGGCGGCGGCGGATTCAACAAAAAGTTTGCGCGGATTCTCCGCTTGCCCTAATACGAAGGATAACGCAAGGCGCCCGTAACTCCGCTCCTGCTGCTGCGACGCGTTGCAAACTTGGCAGACGTGCTATATAGAACATATAGAACGCATTGCGCGCATCGGCGGCGGCGGATTCAACAAAAAGTTTGCGCGGATTCTCCGCTTGCCCTAATACGAAGGATAACGCAAGGCGCCCGTAACTCCGCTCCTGCTGCTGCGACGCGTTGCAAACTTGGCAGACGTGCTATATAGAACATATAGAACGCATTGCGCGCATCGGCGGCGGCGGATTCAACAAAAAGTTTGCGCGGATTCTCCGCTTGCCCTAATACGAAGGATAACGCAAGGCGCCCGTAACTCCGCTCCTGCTGCTGCGACGCGTTGCAAACTTGGCAGACGTGCTATATAGAACATATAGAACGCATTGCGCGCATCGGCGGCGGCGGATTCAACAAAAAGTTTGCGCGGATTCTCCGCTTGCCCTAATACGAAGGATAACGCAAGGCGCCCGTAACTCCGCTCCTGCTGCTGCGACGCGTTGCAAACTTGGCAGACGTGCTATATAGAACATATAGAACGCATTGCGCGCATCGGCGGCGGCGGATTCAACAAAAAGTTTGCGCGGATTCTCCGCTTGCCCTAATACGAAGGATAACGCAAGGCGCCCGTAACTCCGCTCCTGCTGCTGCGACGCGTTGCAAACTTGGCAGACGTGCTATATAGAACATATAGAACGCATTGCGCGCATCGGCGGCGGCGGATTCAACAAAAAGTTTGCGCGGATTCTCCGCTTGCCCTAATACGAAGGATAACGCAAGGCGCCCGTAACTCCGCTCCTGCTGCTGCGACGCGTTGCAAACTTGGCAGACGTGCTATATAGAACATATAGAACGCATTGCGCGCATCGGCGGCGGCGGATTCAACAAAAAGTTTGCGCGGATTCTCCGCTTGCCCTAATACGAAGGATAACGCAAGGCGCCCGTAACTCCGCTCCTGCTGCCGCGACGCGTTGCAAACTTGGCAGACGTGCTATATAGAACATATAGAACGCATTGCGCGCATCGGCGGCGGCGGATTCAACAAAAAGTTTGCGCGGATTCTCCGCTTGCCCTAATACGAAGGATAACGCAAGGCGCCCGTAACTCCGCTCCTGCTGCTGCGACGCGTTGCAAACTTGGCAGACGTGCTATATAGAACATATAGAACGCATTGCGCGCATCGGCGGCGGCGGATTCAACAAAAAGTTTGCGCGGATTCTCCGCTTGCCCTAATACGAAGGATAACGCAAGGCGCCCGTAACTCCGCTCCTGCTGCCGCGACGCGTTGCAAACTTGGCAGACGTGCTATATAGAACATATAGAACGCATTGCGCGCATCGGCGGCGGCGGATTCAACAAAAAGTTTGCGCGGATTCTCCGCTTGCCCTAATACGAAGGATAACGCAAGGCGCCCGTAACTCCGCTCCTGCTGCTGCGACGCGTTGCAAACTTGGCAGACGTGCTATATAGAACATATAGAACGCATTGCGCGCATCGGCGGCGGCGGATTCAACAAAAAGTTTGCGCGGATTCTCCGCTTGCCCTAATACGAAGGATAACGCAAGGCGCCCGTAACTCCGCTCCTGCTGCTGCGACGCGTTGCAAACTTGGCAGACGTGCTATATAGAACATATAGAACGCATTGCGCGCATCGGCGGCGGCGGATTCAACAAAAAGTTTGCGCGGATTCTCCGCTTGCCCTAATACGAAGGATAACGCGAGGCGCCCGTAACTCCGCTCCTGCTGCTGCGACGCGTTGCAAACTTGGCAGACGTGCTATATAGAACATATAGAACGCATTGCGCGCATCGGCGGCGGCGGATTCAACAAAAAGTTTGCGCGGATTCTCCGCTTGCCCTAATACGAAGGATAACGCAAGGCGCCCGTAACTCCGCTCCTGCTGCTGCGACGCGTTGCAAACTTGGCAGACGTGCTATATAGAACATATAGAACGCATTGCGCGCATCGGCGGCGGCGGATTCAACAAAAAGTTTGCGCGGATTCTCCGCTTGCCCTAATACGAAGGATAACGCAAGGCGCCCGTAACTCCGCTCCTGCTGCTGCGACGCGTTGCAAACTTGGCAGACGTGCTATATAGAACATATAGAACGCATTGCGCTCATCGGCGGCGGCGGATTCAACAAAAAGTTTGCGCGGATTCTCCGCTTGCCCTAATACGAAGGATAACGCAAGGCGCCCGTAACTCCGCTCCTGCTGCTGCGACGCGTTGCAAACTTGGCAGACGTGCTATATAGAACATATAGAACGCATTGCGCGCATCGGCGGCGGCGGATTCAACAAAAAGTTTGCGCGGATTCTCCGCTTGCCCTAATACGAAGGATAACGCAAGGCGCCCGTAACTCCGCTCCTGCTGGTGCGACGCGTTGCAAACTTGGCAGACGTGCTATATAGAACATATAGAACGCATTGCGCGCATCGGCGGCGGCGGATTCAACAAAAAGTTTGCGCGGATTCTCCGCTTGCCCTAATACGAAGGATAACGCAAGGCGCCCGTAACTCCGCTCCTGCTGCTGCGACGCGTTGCAAACTTGGCAGACGTGCTATATAGAACATATAGAACGCATTGCGCGCATCGGCGGCGGCGGATTCAACAAAAAGTTTGCGCGGATTCTCCGCTTGCCCTAATACGAAGGATAACGCAAGGCGCCCGTAACTCCGCTCCTGCTGCTGCGACGCGTTGCAAACTTGGCAGACGTGCTATATAGAACATATAGAACGCGTTGCGCTCATCGGCGGCGGCGGATTCAACAAAAAGTTTGCGCGGATTCTCCGCTTGCCCTAATACGAAGGATAACGCAAGGCGCCCGTAACTCCGCTCCTGCTGCTGCGACGCGTTGCAAACTTGGCAGACGTGCTATATAGAACATATAGAACGCATTGCGCGCATCGGCGGCGGCGGATTCAACAAAAAGTTTGCGCGGATTCTCCGCTTGCCCTAATACGAAGGATAACGCAAGGCGCCCGTAACTCCGCTCCTGCTGCTGCGACGCGTTGCAAACTTGGCAGACGTGCTATATAGAACATATATAGAACGCATTGCGCGCATCGGCGGCGGCGGATTCAACAAAAAGTTTGCGCGGATTCTCCGCTTGCCCTAATACGAAGGATAACGCAAGGCGCCCGTAACTCCGCTCCTGCTGCTGCGACGCGTTGCAAACTTGGCAGACGTGCTATATAGAACATATAGAACGCATTGCGCGCATCGGCGGCGGCGGATTCAACAAAAAGTTTGCGCGGATTCTCCGCTTGCCCTAATACGAAGGATAACGCAAGGCGCCCGTAACTCCGCTCCTGCTGCTGCGACGCGTTGCAAACTTGGCAGACGTGCTATATAGAACATATAGAACGCATTGCGCGCATCGGCGGCGGCGGATTCAACAAAAAGTTTGCGCGGATTCTCCGCTTGCCCTAATACGAAGGATAACGCAAGGCGCCCGTAACTCCGCTCCTGCTGCTGCGACGCGTTGCAAACTTGGCAGACGTGCTATATAGAACATATAGAACGCATTGCGCGCATCGGCGGCGGCGGATTCAACAAAAAGTTTGCGCGGATTCTCCGCTTGCCCTAATACGAAGGATAACGCAAGGCGCCCGTAACTCCGCTCCTGCTGCTGCGACGCGTTGCAAACTTGGCAGACGTGCTATATAGAACATATAGAACGCATTGCGCGCATCGGCGGCGGCGGATTCAACAAAAAGTTTGCGCGGATTCTCCGCTTGCCCTAATACGAAGGATAACGCAAGGCGCCCGTAACTCCGCTCCTGCTGCTGCGACGCGTTGCAAACTTGGCAGACGTGCTATATAGAACATATAGAACGCGTTGCGCTCATCGGCGGCGGCGGATTCAACAAAAAGTTTGCGCGGATTCTCCGCTTGCCCTAATACGAAGGATAACGCAAGGCGCTGTAATATGATGCGTATAAATCATTTCCGTTACAAAATTGTTAAAACAGTAATACTATTTTTTTCTTTATTGTATCATTTCTTGGTCTACATAAATGCATTGCACGTGTAAAATAAGTGTTGTCATCACATATCAAAGACACACAGGTTATTACACCTTGTAGGTAAATGAATTGCGGATGTATTAGATCATATTTTCGCTGACGAATGTCCGTATGTCCGCAGCGTATAGTAATAGTATTTTTCTATTTTTTTTGTATTTAGTTGTAAGTGTAACCTCTGTAAAAGACACATGTACGGAGGGTCTCAATTGCTAACTTAAATAAAGTTTAAGGTTTTCTATATTTTATAAAAGTGATGTGTTCAATTTAAAAACACCTACCCACGTCCCGCAAAGGATATCACATGGCGATCCTGCCGAAAAAACGAATTTTTCTTTTTGGGTAAAAGATAAGAAAATAAGCAATTTCAAGAAACAGTAGAACCATGGGTACAAATCAATCGAAGAAAGAGGAGGAGATAATAATAGCTCAAACAGGAAACAGTGGTGAAACTACAGGGTTACACCAAATAAAATTGACCATATGGGAGGTTATCGGTCTCTTACTTTTCGTCATGGGTCTAGGAGCAGTAGGATACTTTTTATGGCGACGCTGCAGAAATTCTACAAAGAAGCAAATAAGAAGAGAAATAAGCAAGAGTCATGAACTTATAGCCCTCGGAATGAATGCGAAGACCAGTGTTTAGTGCAGTTACCTAAGTTTCAAAGCTAGTAACAATGTTAATCAACAGAAGACTTATACGTAAATGGGAGTGTTAGAAGATTTTAAGGCATTATACGAGGACATAAAGGTATTTAGAACCAATATTACTAAAGACAACCAAGAGCGTAGGAAAAATTTAGAATTAACACAAAAGAAACTTATAGAATTAAAGCAGTTTGTAACGGCATCAAATAGTTTAAGAACACAAGCTAGTTTAGATATAAGTAATTTACATTTAACTAATGAAATTAAAATTTATGTTAAGCAAATAGAAAGTCTTATTAATGACACAAATAATATTCTAAAAGATAGGCTAGAATCGCATTCAAACATGGAATCCTTTAGTTTAAAAACAGCGGGGTCTTTATTGCCATCTATGGATGGAAATGAAGACACGACAAAAAAACTAGTAGACTCGATACTTTTTTATGAAAGCCTATTAAAAAATGATGATAAGAAACATTTAGTTAACTATGTTTTGAAAACTCGCCTCTCTGAGAATGCGAAAATTAGATTAAAGAAGGAGTACGATTCGATTAAAGATTTAGTTAAAGATATCCAAGATAATTTCATATCTAAAAAATCTGCTACTACTCTTTTCAATCAATTACACCAAGCACGACAGCATGAAAAATCAATAAGTCAATTTGGAAACGAAATAGACCAATTACTAAGTGATCTGACACTGGCACAGGCCGGTAATGATCAAACATTGTTAACAACTTTACGCCCAGTAAATGAAAAAATAGCGATCAACTCTTTTTGTAATGGTGTTAAAAACCATGAGATGAGGACAATTTTAAAGGCTAGAAATGTAGGAAGTTTGAAAGATGCTATAGCTGTAGCCCTCGATGAAGAACGGAATAAACCTTCTTCATCGAATGTTTTTTATTTCCATAACAAACGCGGACAGGTTAACCGAGGTTTTACAAATAATCATCATACAACAAGAAATCGAATGTTTTCATCATCATCTCGCAATTATCGAGGTAATAATTGTTCTCGAAATAATTTTAGAAACCCTTCTAATAATTCAGATATCTCAAACCGCAATACAAATTATCATGCAATTTCTAATCGCGGACGAACTAACGTAAGATCGGGTCGAACTCGAGGAAATGACCGAGGACGGGGGACGACGCGCGGCCAGGCAGTTTACGCCGCGACCGAAGAAAAACCGCGAGAAGACAATCGGTTTTTTCGTGAACAATCAGAGCACACCCAATAAAATTATTACTTTAAGTATGAATGGTATGAATTGCATACGGTTCAATTACGGAAACACTAAATTACTATTTCTTTTAGACACAGGAGCTTCAGTCAGTATTCTTTTTTCAAAATCATTAACAGGAAACGAATGTATTAATAAAAATAAAAAGATGACACTCAACGGTATTTCGGGTTCCACAAAAACTATTGGGGAAATTAATATTACTTTAAATGTAGAGCATATTGAAATAAATCACAATTTCTTAGTTATGGATGATATAAGGCATGAAATACACGGAATTTTGGGTTCTGACTTCTTTTCAAAATATAATGCTATTATAGATTTTCGAAATTCTTCGCTTTCGTTTCGGATTAATAAACAACAACTTATACTACCACTAGAATCTAATTTCAATGCATGTACAATTATTCCACCCCGGTGCGAAATTGTTAAATATTTTTGGGTAGATGATGAATGCGATTGTGTTGTTCTATCAAGCGAAATAACTGAAGGCGTTTTCACGGCAAGTATTATTGCACGCCCAGTGTCACACATTATCCCTGTACGAATTTTAAATACAAAAGATGAAGAAATAAAAATTAAAAATTTTAGACCTGTTACACAAAAGTTAACTGACTTTGAGTCATATAAATTTGATAAAAATGAATTATCGTTAGATAGGGTAAATAAAGTATTAGATTTAATAAATGTCGGGAATTTAAATAAAGAAGAAAGAAATTCAATCCACAGAATATGTGCCAAGTATGCTGATATTTTCTTATTAGAAAATGACCCAGTTACCGTAACGAACATCATTAAGGAAACAATAACATTAAAGAAAGATGTACGCCCAGTATACGTAAAACCTTATAGACTACCGCATAGTCAAAAAAACGAGATAGATAGACAAGTGTCGAAAATGCTAGCAGACGGCATTATAGAAGAAACTAAGTCAAATTGGTCTTCACCACTACTACTTGTACCAAAAAAGGCACTTCCGGCAGCTCCCGGTCAAGGGTGGTAATTGACTATCGTTTGGTAAATAAACAATTAGAAGATGATCGTTTCCCTCTGCCAAATATTACAGAGATTTTAGATTCGCTGTCAGGGGCATTTTATTTTTCTCATTTAGATCTTTCCCAGGGATACTATCAGGTTGAGTTAGATCCTTCTTGCAGAAAATATACAGCTTTTACTACAGGTAAATCACAATATCAAATGACCAGATTACCAATGGGACTGAAGACAAGCCCGAGTGCGTTTTCAAGAGTCATGACGATAGCTATGTCAGGCTTAAACTACGAATCCTGTTTTGTCTACCTTGACGATTTAATTGTATTTGGCAATAACCTACAAAATCATAATAAAAATTTAGTAAAAGTAATGAACCGACTTCGGCAAGTTAATCTAAAATTAAATCCAGCTAAATGCCAGTTTCTTAAAGATCGTTTACTTTATCTAGGACACGAAATTAGTTCATCTGGTGTTTTTCCCGATAAAAGTAAAATTGCTGCTGTTTTAAATTATCCAATTCCCAAAAATGCAAACGAGTGTAAGAAATTTGTTGCATTCATTAATTATTATCGTAAATTTATTCCAAATTTCGCAAAAATTGCTTATCCTTTAAACAAATTGTCTAGGAAGTCAGTTGTTTTTAAGTGGGATGAAAACTGTCAAAAGTCTTTCGATGAACTTAAAGAAGCTCTAATAAATCCACCTGTTCTAGAATATCCGGATTTTTCACCATCAAACACTTTTAAATTAACAACAGATGCTTCAGGTTACGCGATTGGTGCGGTACTTTCAAATTCTAATAATAAACCAATTGCATATGCGAGCAGAGCTCTTAATCCTGCAGAAATTAAATATCCCATAACACATAAAGAACTTTTAAGTATAACGTGGGCAGTAAATCATTTCAGACCATATTTATATGGACGTAAATTCGAGATCTATACAGACCATCGCCCTTTGATATATTTATTCGGTATGAATAATCCTTCATCACGATTAACGAAATTTAGATTAATATTAGAAGAATATGATTTTACTATTCACTATGTGAAAGGAAACGACAATGCAGTAGCTGATGCATTATCTAGAGTAAAAATAGACTCCAATGATCTTAAAGAAATGTCAAGTAATATTTTTGCCATCACTAGGTCTATGGGAAAACAACAATTAAATAGTCATTCTGAATCACAGGAAAACTTTAGTAATGAAAACAACGATCGGACTGGCCAACCGAGAATTGTAGAACTACTAAAACGACCTATAGATTCCGTAGAACTTAGGCAGTTAAATGAAAATCATTTAAATAAAAGAAATAATGCAAATATAGTAAAAACGGGAAATATAGTATATGACGTAAAATCGCAAATAATTTATATTAAGGTAAGAAATCTATCAGATCATGCCCTAGAAGCAGATTTGAGATACTTACAGGATATATGCAAAGAATATGGAATTCCACAATTATGCATAATGAAAGGTGAAGAGAACAAAATGTTAATAGCGCGCTTGTCTAAAAAGCCTAGTATGCTTAAAGACTTCTGGATTAAAATATGCGTAATAAATAAAGTAAAGAGAATAAACTGTAAGCAAACTCGTCAATTGATATTAAATGATTTCCATTTACTTCCAACCGGAGGACACGCAGGAACTAATAGGATGTATAACAATATTAAACGGTATTACGTCTGGGACAATTTAAAAGATGATGTTTCTAAATTCGTAACAAAATGCGACGACTGTCAAAGATATAAACATTCAAGACATCCTGTCGAACCGTTGACTGTTACTACTACTGCGTCGTCTGCATTTCAAAAAATTTTTTAGATCTTGTTGGACCTCTGAATCAAGATGATGAAGATTTTAGGTATATATTAACGCTACAATGCGATCTCACAAAATTTGTAGAAGCTTATCCTATTAAAAATAAGGACGCTGAAACCGTAGCAAGAGCCTTTGTCAACAATTTTATTTTAAGGTTTGGTATTCCGAAGGAAATTGTTACGGATCAAGGCACCGAATTTTTAGCAAAGGTATTTAAAGAATCAGCTAAACTTCTGGGAATTAATCAACTTACATCAACCGCCTATCATCATCAGACTTTAGGTTCCTTAGAAAACACCCATAAAAATCTAGGGTCTTTCCTACGTATTCACACAGCTAAATATCCCGATACGTGGGCAGCGTGGGTACCTTTTTGGTGTTTCACGTTCAACAATACGGTACATTCCATCACAAAATACACTCCATACGAACTAGTGTTTGGAAAGAAAGGTATCTTGCCTAGTAATATATTAGAAAACGTTGATCCAATATATAATTTTGAGAGTTATATTAACGAATTAAAATTTCGATTACAAACTGCATGGAAAGATATAAAAAATAACTTAATGGAATCAAAGATCAAAAGAAAAGAAGTAATTGATAAAAAAAGTTGTAGTGTTAATTATAAATTTAACGACAAAGTATTATTAAGGAAAGAGACTGGCACTAAGCTAGATCCTTTATATGAAGGGCCCTATAAAGTAATAAAAGATGAGGCGCCAAATATAAAATTAAAAATAAATGGTAAAATTGTGCTAGTACACAAAAATAGAGTTAAAAAATATTATAGTTAATTAAAAATTTGTCAAATATATGTATACATGTTAATATAGTGTGCACACATAATTATAGCCGAATAGCATAACAACATATGTATAAGTGTTATTAGGAATTAGTTTAATATTAATTGTAAAATTTTTATTTTAATCAAATCAAAATTTTTTTTCATTAACCGGGAAGGTGTAATATGATGCGTATAAATCATTTCCGTTACAAAATTGTTAAAACAGTAATACTATTTTTTTCTTTATTGTATCATTTCTTGGTCTACATAAATGCATTGCACGTGTAAAATAAGTGTTGTCATCACATATCAAAGACACACAGGTTATTACACCTTGTAGGTAAATGAATTGCGGATGTATTAGATCATATTTTCGCTGACGAATGTCCGTATGTCCGCAGCGTATAGTAATAGTATTTTTCTATTTTTTTTTTGTATTTAGTTGTAAGTGTAACCTCTGTAAAAGACACATGTACGGAGGGTCTCAATTGCTAACTTAAATAAAGTTTAAGGTTTTCTATATTTTATAAAAGTGATGTGTTCAATTTAAAAACACCTACCCACGTCCCGCAAAGGATATCACAGCGCCCGTAACTCCGCTCCTGCTGCTGCGACGCGTTGCAAACTTGGCAGACGTGCTATATAGAACATATAGAACGCATTGCGCGCATCGGCGGCGGCGGATTCAACAAAAAATTTGCGCGGATTCTCCGCTTGCCCTAATACGAAGGATAACGCAAGGCGCCCGTAACTCCGCTCCTGCTGCTGCGACGCGTTGCAAACTTGGCAGACGTGCTATATAGAACATATAGAACGCATTGCGCGCATCGGCGGCGGCGGATTCAACAAAAAGTTTGCGCGGATTCTCCGCTTGCCCTAATACGAAGGATAACGCAAGGCGCCCGTAACTCCGCTCCTGCTGCCGCGACGCGTTGCAAACTTGGCAGACGTGCTATATAGAACATATAGAACGCATTGCGCGCATCGGCGGCGGCGGATTCAAGAAAAAGTTTGCGCGGATTCTCCGCTTGCCCTAATACGAAGGATAACGCAAGGCGCCCGTAACTCCGCTCCTGCTGCTGCGACGCGTTGCAAACTTGGCAGGCGTGCTATATAGAACATATAGAACGCATTGCGCGCATCGGCGGCGGCGGATTCAACAAAAAGTTTGCGCGGATTCTCCGCTTGCCCTAATACGAAGGATAACGCAAGGCGCCCGTAACTCCGCTCCTGCTGCTGCGACGCGTTGCAAACTTGGCAGACGTGCTATATAGAACATATAGAACGCATTGCGCGCATCGGCGGCGGCGGATTCAACAAAAAGTTTGCGCGGATTCTCCGCTTGCCCTAATACGAAGGATAACGCAAGGCGCCCGTAACTCCGCTCCTGCTGCCGCGACGCGTTGCAAACTTGGCAGACGTGCTATATAGAACATATAGAACGCACTGCGCGCATCGGCGGCGGCGGATTCAAGAAAAAGTTTGCGCGGATTCTCCGCTTGCCCTAATACGAAGGATAACGCAAGGCGCCCGTAACTCCGCTCCTGCTGCTGCGACGCGTTGCAAACTTGGCAGACGTGCTATATAGAACATATAGAACGCATTGCGCGCATCGGCGGCGGCGGATTCAACAAAAAGTTTGCGCGGATTCTCCGCTTGCCCTAATACGAAGGATAACGCAAGGCGAACGTAACTCCGCTCCTGCTGCTGCGACGCGTTGCAAACTTGGCAGACGTGCTATATAGAACATATAGAACGCATTGCGCGCATCGGCGGCGGCGGATTCAACAAAAAGTTTGCGCGGATTCTCCGCTTGCCCTAATACGAAGGATAACGCAAGGCGCCCGTAACTCCGCTCCTGCTGCTGCGACGCGTTGCAAACTTGGCAGACGTGCTATATAGAACATATAGAACGGATTGCGCGCATCGGCGGCGGCGGATTCAACAAAAAGTTTGCGCGGATTCTCCGCTTGCCCTAATACGAAGGATAACGCAAGGCGCCCGTAACTCTGCTCCTGCTGCTGCGACGCGTTGCAAACTTGGCAGACGTGCTATATAGAACATATAGAACGCATTGCGCGCATCGGCGGCGGCGGATTCAACAAAAAGTTTGCGCGGATTCTCCGCTTGCCCTAATACGAAGGATAACGCAAGGCGCCCGTAACTCCGCTCCTGCTGCTGCGACGCGTTGCAAACTTGGCAGACGTGCTATATAGAACATATAGAACGCATTGCGCGCATCGGCGGCGGCGGATTCAACAAAAAGTTTGCGCGGATTCTCCGCTTGCCCTAATACGAAGGATAACGCAAGGCGCCCGTAACTCCGCTCCTGCTGCTGCGACGCGTTGCAAACTTGGCAGACGTGCTATATAGAACATATAGAACGCATTGCGCGCATCGGCGGCGGCGGATTCAAGAAAAAGTTTGCGCGGATTCTCCGCTTGCCCTAATACGAAGGATAACGCAAGGCGCCCGTAACTCCGCTCCTGCTGCTGCGACGCGTTGCAAACTTGGCAGACGTGCTATATAGAACATATAGAACGCATTGCGCGCATCGGCGGCGGCGGATTCAACAAAAAGTTTGCGCGGATTCTCCGCTTGCCCTAATACGAAGGATAACGCAAGGCGCCCGTAACTCCGCTCCTGCTGCCGCGACGCGTTGCAAACTTGGCAGACGTGCTATATAGAACATATAGAACGCATTGCGCGCATCGGCGGCGGCGGATTCAAGAAAAAGTTTGCGCGGATTCTCCGCTTGCCCTAATACGAAGGATAACGCAAGGCGCCCGTAACTCCGCTCCTGCTGCTGCGACGCGTTGCAAACTTGGCAGACGTGCTATATAGAACATATAGAACGCATTGCGCGCATCGGCGGCGGCGGATTCAACAAAAAGTTTGCGCGGATTCTCCGCTTGCCCTAATACGAAGGATAACGCAAGGCGCCCGTAACTCCGCTCCTGCTGCTGCGACGCGTTGCAAACTTGGCAGACGTGCTATATAGAACATATAGAACGCATTGCGCGCATCGGCGGCGGCGGATTCAACAAAAAGTTTGCGCGGATTCTCCGCTTGCCCTAATACGAAGGATAACGCAAGGCGCCCGTAACTCCGCTCCTGCTGCTGCGACGCGTTGCAAACTTGGCAGACGTGCTATATAGAACATATAGAATGCATTGCGCGCATCGGCGGCGGCGGATTCAACAAAAAGTTTGCGCGGATTCTCCGCTTGCCCTAATACGAAGGATAACGCAAGGCGCCCGTAACTCCGCTCCTGCTGCCGCGACGCGTTGCAAACTTGGCAGACGTGCTATATAGAACATATAGAACGCATTGTGCGCATCGGCGGCGGCGGATTCAAGAAAAAGTTTGCGCGGATTCTCCGCTTGCCCTAATACGAAGGATAACGCAAGGCGCCCGTAACTCCGCTCCTGCTGCTGCGACGCGTTGCAAACTTGGCAGACGTGCTATATAGAATATATAGAACGCATTGCGCGCATCGGCGGCGGCGGATTCAACAAAAAGTTTGCGCGGATTCTCCGCTTGCCCTAATACGAAGGATAACGCAAGGCGCCCGTAACTCCGCTCCTGCTGCTGCGACGCGTTGCAAACTTGGCACACGTGCTATATAGAACATATAGAACGCATTGCGCGCATCGGCGGCGGCGGATTCAACAAAAAGTTTGCGCGGATTCTCCGCTTGCCCTAATACGAAGGATAACGCAAGGCGCCCGTAACTCCGCTCCTGCTGCTGCGACGCGTTGCAAACTTGGCAGACGTGCTATATAGAACATATAGAACGCATTGCGCGCATCGGCGGCGGCGGATTCAACAAAAAGTTTGCGCGGATTCTCCGCTTGCCCTAATACGAAGGATAACGCAAGGCGCCCGTAACTCCGCTCCTGCTGCTGCGACGCGTTGCAAACTTGGCAGACGTGCTATATAGAACATATAGAACGCGTTGCGCTCATCGGCGGCGGCGGATTCAACAAAAAGTTTGCGCGGATTCTCCGCTTGCCCTAATACGAAGGATAACGCAAGGCGCCCGTAACTCCGCTCCTGCTGCTGCGACGCGTTGCAAACTTGGCAGACGTGCTATATAGAACATATAGAACGCATTGCGCGCATCGGCGGCGGCGGATTCAACAAAAAGTTTGCGCGGATTCTCCGCTTGCCCTAATACGAAGGATAACGCAAGGCGCCCGTAACTCCGCTCCTGCTGCTGCGACGCGTTGCAAACTTGGCAGACGTGCTATATAGAACATATAGAACGCGTTGCGCTCATCGGCGGCGGCGGATTCAACAAAAAGTTTGCGCGGATTCTCCGCTTGCCCTAATACGAAGGATAACGCAAGGCGCCCGTAACTCCGCTCCTGCTGCTGCGACGCGTTGCAAACTTGGCAGACGTGCTATATAGAACATATAGAACGCATTGCGCGCATCGGCGGCGGCGGATTCAACAAAAAGTTTGCGCGGATTCTCCGCTTGCCCTAATACGAAGGATAACGCAAGGCGCCCGTAACTCCGCTCCTGCTGCTGCGACGCGTTGCAAACTTGGCAGACGTGCTATATAGAACATATAGAACGCATTGCGCGCATCGGCGGCGGCGGATTCAACAAAAAGTTTGCGCGGATTCTCCGCTTGCCCTAATACGAAGGATAACGCAAGGCGCCCGTAACTCCGCTCCTGCTGCTGCGACGCGTTGCAAACTTGGCAGACGTGCTATATAGAACATATAGAACGCATTGCGCGCATCGGCGGCGGCGGATTCAACAAAAAGTTTGCGCGGATTCTCCGCTTGCCCTAATACGAAGGATAACGCAAGGCGCCCGTAACTCCGCTCCTGCTGCTGCGACGCGTTGCAAACTTGGCAGACGTGCTATATAGAACATATAGAACGCATTGCGCACATCGGCGGCGGCGGATTCAACAAAAAGTTTGCGCGGATTCTCCGCTTGCCCTAATACGAAGGATAACGCAAGGCGCCCGTAACTCCGCTCCTGCTGCTGCGACGCGTTGCAAACTTGGCAGACGTGCTATATAGAACATATAGAACGCATTGCGCGCATCGGCGGCGGCGGATTCAACAAAAAGTTTGCGCGGATTCTCCGCTTGCCCTAATACGAAGGATAACGCAAGGCGCCCGTAACTCCGCTCCTGCTGCTGCGACGCGTTGCAAACTTGGCAGACGTGCTATATAGAACATATAGAACGCATTGCGCGCATCGGCGGCGGCGGATTCAACAAAAAGTTTGCGCGGATTCTCCGCTTGCCCTAATACGAAGGATAACGCAAGGCGCCCGTAACTCCGCTCCTGCTGCTGCGACGCGTTGCAAACTTGGCAGACGTGCTATATAGAACATATAGAACGCATTGCGCGCATCGGCGGCGGCGGATTCAACAAAAAGTTTGCGCGGATTCTCCGCTTGCCCTAATACGAAGGATAACGCAAGGCGCCCGTAACTCCGCTCCTGCTGCTGCGACGCGTTGCAAACTTGGCAGACGTGCTATATAGAACATATAGAACGCATTGCGCGCATCGGCGGCGGCGGATTCAACAAAAAGTTTGCGCGGATTCTCCGCTTGCCCTAATACGAAGGATAACGCAAGGCGCCCGTAACTCCGCTCCTGCTGCTGCGACGCGTTGCAAACTTGGCAGACGTGCTATATAGAACATATAGAACGCATTGCGCGCATCGGCGGCGGCGGATTCAACAAAAAGTTTGCGCGGATTCTCCGCTTGCCCTAATACGAAGGATAACGCAAGGCGCCCGTAACTCCGCTCCTGCTGCTGCGACGCGTTGCAAACTTGGCAGACGTGCTATATAGAACATATAGAACGCATTGCGCACATCGGCGGCGGCGGATTCAACAAAAAGTTTGCGCGGATTCTCCGCTTGCCCTAATACGAAGGATAACGCAAGGCGCCCGTAACTCCGCTCCTGCTGCTGCGACGCGTTGCAAACTTGGCAGACGTGCTATATAGAACATATAGAACGCATTGCGCGCATCGGCGGCGGCGGATTCAACAAAAAGTTTGCGCGGATTCTCCGCTTGCCCTAATACGAAGGATAACGCAAGGCGCCCGTAACTCCGCTCCTGCTGCTGCGACGCGTTGCAAACTTGGCAGACGTGCTATATAGAACATATAGAACGCATTGCGCGCATCGGCGGCGGCGGATTCAACAAAAAGTTTGCGCGGATTCTCCGCTTGCCCTAATACGAAGGATAACGCAAGGCGCCCGTAACTCCGCTCCTGCTGCTGCGACGCGTTGCAAACTTGGCAGACGTGCTATATAGAACATATAGAACGCGTTGCGCTCATCGGCGGCGGCGGATTCAACAAAAAGTTTGCGCGGATTCTCCGCTTGCCCTAATACGAAGGATAACGCAAGGCGCCCGTAACTCCGCTCCTGCTGCTGCGACGCGTTGCAAACTTGGCAGACGTGCTATATAGAACATATAGAACGCATTGCGCGCATCGGCGGCGGCGGATTCAACAAAAAGTTTGCGCGGATTCTCCGCTTGCCCTAATACGAAGGATAACGCAAGGCGCCCGTAACTCCGCTCCTGCTGGTGCGACGCGTTGCAAACTTGGCAGACGTGCTATATAGAACATATAGAACGCATTGCGCGCATCGGCGGCGGCGGATTCAACAAAAAGTTTGCGCGGATTCTCCGCTTGCCCTAATACGAAGGATAACGCAAGGCGCCCGTAACTCCGCTCCTGCTGCTGCGACGCGTTGCAAACTTGGCAGACGTGCTATATAGAACATATAGAACGCGTTGCGCTCATCGGCGGCGGCGGATTCAACAAAAAGTTTGCGCGGATTCTCCGCTTGCCCTAATACGAAGGATAACGCAAGGCGCCCGTAACTCCGCTCCTGCTGCTGCGACGCGTTGCAAACTTGGCAGACGTGCTATATAGAACATATAGAACGCATTGCGCGCATCGGCGGCGGCGGATTCAACAAAAAGTTTGCGCGGATTCTCCGCTTGCCCTAATACGAAGGATAACGCAAGGCGCCCGTAACTCCGCTCCTGCTGCTGCGACGCGTTGCAAACTTGGCAGACGTGCTATATAGAACATATAGAACGCGTTGCGCTCATCGGCGGCGGCGGATTCAACAAAAAGTTTGCGCGGATTCTCCGCTTGCCCTAATACGAAGGATAACGCAAGGCGCCCGTAACTCCGCTCCTGCTGCTGCGACGCGTTGCAAACTTGGCAGACGTGCTATATAGAACATATAGAACGCATTGCGCGCATCGGCGGCGGCGGATTCAACAAAAAGTTTGCGCGGATTCTCCGCTTGCCCTAATACGAAGGATAACGCAAGGCGCCCGTAACTCCGCTCCTGCTGGTGCGACGCGTTGCAAACTTGGCAGACGTGCTATATAGAACATATAGAACGCATTGCGCGCATCGGCGGCGGCGGATTCAACAAAAAGTTTGCGCGGATTCTCCGCTTGCCCTAATACGAAGGATAACGCAAGGCGCCCGTAACTCCGCTCCTGCTGCTGCGACGCGTTGCAAACTTGGCAGACATGCTATATAGAACATATAGAACGCGTTGCGCTCATCGGCGGCGGCGGATTCAACAAAAAGTTTGCGCGGATTCTCCGCTTGCCCTAATACGAAGGATAACGCAAGGCGCCCGTAACTCCGCTCCTGCTGCTGCGACGCGTTGCAAACTTGGCAGACGTGCTATATAGAACATATAGAACGCATTGCGCGCATCGGCGGCGGCGGATTCAACAAAAAGTTTGCGCGGATTCTCCGCTTGCCCTAATACGAAGGATAACGCAAGGCGCCCGTAACTCCGCTCCTGCTGCTGCGACGCGTTGCAAACTTGGCAGACGTGCTATATAGAACATATAGAACGCGTTGCGCTCATCGGCGGCGGCGGATTCAACAAAAAGTTTGCGCGGATTCTCCGCTTGCCCTAATACGAAGGATAACGCAAGGCGCCAGTAACTCCGCTCCTGCTGCTGCGACGCGTTGCAAACTTGGCAGACGTGCTATATAGAACATATAGAACGCATTGCGCGCATCGGCGGCGGCGGATTCAACAAAAAGTTTGCGCGGATTCTCCGCTTGCCCTAATACGAAGGATAACGCAAGGCGCCCGTAACTCCGCTCCTGCTGCTGCGACGCGTTGCAAACTTGGCAGACGTGCTATATAGAACATATAGAACGCATTGCGCGCATCGGCGGCGGCGGATTCAACAAAAAGTTTGCGCGGACTCTCCGCTTGCCCTAATACGAAGGATAACGCAAGGCGCCCGTAACTCCGCTCCTGCTGCCGCGACGCGTTGCAAACTTGGCAGACGTGCTATATAGAACATATAGAACGCATTGCGCGCATCGGCGGCGGCGGATTCAACAAAAAGTTTGCGCGGATTCTCCGCTTGCCCTAATACGAAGGATAACGCAAGGCGCCCGTAACTCCGCTCCTGCTGCTGCGACGCGTTGCAAACTTGGCAGACGTGCTATATAGAACATATAGAACGCATTGCGCGCATCGGCGGCGGCGGATTCAACAAAAAGTTTGCGCGGATTCTCCGCTTGCCCTAATACGAAGGATAACGCAAGGCGCCCGTAACTCCGCTCCTGCTGCTGCGACGCGTTGCAAACTTGGCAGACGTGCTATATAGAACATATAGAACGCATTGCGCGCATCGGCGGCGGCGGATTCAACAAAAAGTTTGCGCGGATTCTCCGCTTGCCCTAATACGAAGGATAACGCAAGGCGCCCGTAACTCCGCTCCTGCTGCTGCGACGCGTTGCAAACTTGGCAGACGTGCTATATAGAACATATAGAACGCGTTGCGCTCATCGGCGGCGGCGGATTCAACAAAAAGTTTGCGCGGATTCTCCGCTTGCCCTAATACGAAGGATAACGCAAGGCGCCCGTAACTCCGCTCCTGCTGCTGCGACGCGTTGCAAACTTGGCAGACGTGCTATATAGAACATATAGAACGCATTGCGCGCATCGGCGGCGGCGGATTCAACAAAAAGTTTGCGCGGATTCTCCGCTTGCCCTAATACGAAGGATAACGCAAGGCGCCCGTAACTCCGCTCCTGCTGGTGCGACGCGTTGCAAACTTGGCAGACGTGCTATATAGAACATATAGAACGCATTGCGCGCATCGGCGGCGGCGGATTCAACAAAAAGTTTGCGCGGATTCTCCGCTTGCCCTAATACGAAGGATAACGCAAGGCGCCCGTAACTCCGCTCCTGCTGCTGCGACGCGTTGCAAACTTGGTAGACGTGCTATATAGAACATATAGAACGCGTTGCGCTCATCGGCGGCGGCGGATTCAACAAAAAGTTTGCGCGGATTCTCCGCTTGCCCTAATACGAAGGATAACGCAAGGCGCCCGTAACTCCGCTCCTGCTGCTGCGACGCGTTGCAAACTTGGCAGACGTGCTATATAGAACATATAGAACGCATTGCGCGCATCGGCGGCGGCGGATTCAACAAAAAGTTTGCGCGGATTCTCCGCTTGCCCTAATACGAAGGATAACGCAAGGCGCCCGTAACTCCGCTCCTGCTGCTGCGACGCGTTGCAAACTTGGCAGGCGTGTTATATAGAACATATAGAACGCATTGCGCGCATCGGCGGCGGCGGATTCAACAAAAAGTTTGCGCGGATTCTCCGCTTGCCCTAATACGAAGGATAACGCAAGGCGCCCGTAACTCCGCTCCTGCTGCTGCGACGCGTTGCAAGCTTGGCAGGCGTGCTATATAGAACATATAGAACGCGTTGCGCTCATCGGCGGCGGCGGATTCAACAAAAAGTTTGCGCGGATTCTCCGCTTGCCCTAATACGAAGGATAACGCAAGGCGCCCGTAACTCCGCTCCTGCTGCTGCAACGCGTTGCAAACTTGGCAGACGTGCTATATAGAACATATAGAACGCATTGCGCGCATCGGCGGCGGCGGATTCAACAAAAAGTTTGCGCGGATTCTCCGCTTGCCCTAATACGAAGGATAACGCAAGGCGCCCGTAACTCCGCTCCTGCTGCTGCGACGCGTTGCAAACTTGGCAGACATGCTATATAGAACATATAGAACGCGTTGCGCTCATCGGCGGCGGCGGATTCAACAAAAAGTTTGCGCGGATTCTCCGCTTGCCCTAATACGAAGGATAACGCAAGGCGCCCGTAACTCCGCTCCTGCTGCGGCGACGCGTTGCAAACTTGGCAGACGTGCTATATAGAACATATAGAACGCATTGCGCGCATCGGCGGCGGCGGATTCAACAAAAAGTTTGCGCGGATTCTCCGCTTGCCCTAATACGAAGGATAACGCAAGGCGCCCGTAACTCCGCTCCTGCTGCTGCGACGCGTTGCAAACTTGGCAGACGTGCTATATAGAACATATAGAACGCGTTGCGCTCATCGGCGGCGGCGGATTCAACAAAAAGTTTGCGCGGATTCTCCGCTTGCCCTAATACGAAGGATAACGCAAGGCGCCCGTAACTCCGCTCCTGCTGCTGCGACGCGTTGCAAACTTGGCAGACGTGCTATATAGAACATATAGAACGCATTGCGCGCATCGGCGGCGGCGGATTCAACAAAAAGTTTGCGCGGATTCTCCGCTTGCCCTAATACGAAGGATAACGCAAGGCGCCCGTAACTCCGCTCCTGCTGCTGCGACGCGTTGCAAACTTGGCAGACGTGCTATATAGAACATATAGAACGCATTGCGCGCATCGGCGGCGGCGGATTCAACAAAAAGTTTGCGCGGATTCTCCGCTTGCCCTAATACGAAGGATAACGCAAGGCGCCCGTAACTCCGCTCCTGCTGCTGCGACGCGTTGCAAACTTGGCAGACGTGCTATATAGAACATATAGAACGCGTTGCGCTCATCGGCGGCGGCGGATTCAACAAAAAGTTTGCGCGGATTCTCCGCTTGCCCTAATACGAAGGATAACGCAAGGCGCCCGTAACTCCGCTCCTGCTGCTGCGACGCGTTGCAAACTTGGCAGACGTGCTATATAGAACATATAGAACGCATTGCGCGCATCGGCGGCGGCGGATTCAACAAAAAGTTTGCGCGGATTCTCCGCTTGCCCTAATACGAAGGATAACGCAAGGCGCCCGTAACTCCGCTCCTGCTGGTGCGACGCGTTGCAAACTTGGCAGACGTGCTATATAGAACATATAGAACGCATTGCGCGCATCGGCGGCGGCGGATTCAACAAAAAGTTTGCGCGGATTCTCCGCTTGCCCTAATACGAAGGATAACGCAAGGCGCCCGTAACTCCGCTCCTGCTGCTGCGACGCGTTGCAAACTTGGCAGACGTGCTATATAGAACATATAGAACGCGTTGCGCTCATCGGCGGCGGCTGATTCAACAAAAAGTTTGCGCGGATTCTCCGCTTGCCCTAATACGAAGGATAACGCAAGGCGCCCGTAACTCCGCTCCTGCTGCTGCGACGCGTTGCAAACTTGGCAGACGTGCTATATAGAACATATAGAACGCATTGCGCGCATCGGCGGCGGCGGATTCAACAAAAAGTTTGCGCGGATTCTCCGCTTGCCCTAATACGAAGGATAACGCAAGGCGCCCGTAACTCCGCTCCTGCTGCTGCGACGCGTTGCAAACTTGGCAGACGTGCTATATAGAACATATAGAACGCATTGCGCGCATCGGCGGCGGCGGATTCAACAAAAAGTTTGCGCGGATTCTCCGCTTGCCCTAATACGAAGGATAACGCAAGGCGCCCGTAACTCCGCTCCTGCTGCTGCGACGCGTTGCAAACTTGGCAGACGTGCTATATAGAACATATAGAACGCGTTGCGCTCATCGGCGGCGGCGGATTCAACAAAAAGTTTGCGCGGATTCTCCGCTTGCCCTAATACGAAGGATAACGCAAGGCGCCCGTAACTCCGCTCCTGCTGCTGCGACGCGTTGCAAACTTGGCAGACGTGCTATATAGAACATATAGAACGCATTGCGCGCATCGGCGGCGGCGGATTCAACAAAAAGTTTGCGCGGATTCTCCGCTTGCCCTAATACGAAGGATAACGCAAGGCGCCCGTAACTCCGCTCCTGCTGCTGCGACGCGTTGCAAACTTGGCAGACGTGCTATATAGAACATATAGAACGCATTGCGCGCATCGGCGGCGGCGGATTCAACAAAAAGTTTGCGCGGATTCTCCGCTAGCCCTAATACGAAGGATAACGCAAGGCGCCCGTAACTCCGCTCCTGCTGCTGCGACGCGTTGCAAACTTGGCAGACGTGCTATATAGAACATATAGAACGCGTTGCGCTCATCGGCGGCGGCGGATTCAACAAAAAGTTTGCGCGGATTCTCCGCTTGCCCTAATACGAAGGATAACGCAAGGCGCCCGTAACTCCGCTCCTGCTGCTGCGACGCGTTGCAAACTTGGCAGACGTGCTATATAGAACATATAGAACGCATTGCGCGCATCGGCGGCGGCGGATTCAACAAAAGTTTGCGCGGATTCTCCGCTTGCCCTAATACGAAGGATAACGCAAGGCGCCCGTAACTCCGCTCCTGCTGGTGCGACGCGTTGCAAACTTGGCAGACGTGCTATATAGAACATATAGAACGCATTGCGCGCATCGGCGGCGGCGGATTCAACAAAAAGTTTGCGCGGATTCTCCGCTTGCCCTAATACGAAGGATAACGCAAGGCGCCCGTAACTCCGCTCCTGCTGCTGCGACGCGTTGCAAACTTGGCAGACGTGCTATATAGAACATATAGAACGCGTTGCGCTCATCGGCGGCGGCGGATTCAACAAAAAGTTTGCGCGGATTCTCCGCTTGCCCTAATACGAAGGATAACGCAAGGCGCCCGTAACTCCGCTCCTGCTGCTGCGACGCGTTGCAAACTTGGCAGACGTGCTATATAGAACATATAGAACGCATTGCGCGCATCGGCGGCGGCGGATTCAACAAAAAGTTTGCGCGGATTCTCCGCTTGCCCTAATACGAAGGATAACGCAAGGCGCCCGTAACTCCGCTCCTGCTGCTGCGACGCGTTGCAAACTTGGCAGACGTGCTATATAGAACATATAGAACGCATTGCGCGCATCGGGGGCGGCGGATTCAACAAAAAGTTTGCGCGGATTCTCCGCTTGCCCTAATACGAAGGATAACGCAAGGCGCCCGTAACTCCGCTCCTGCTGCTGCGACGCGTTGCAAACTTGGCAGACGTGCTATATAGAACATATAGAACGCGTTGCGCTCATCGGCGGCGGCGGATTCAACAAAAAGTTTGCGCGGATTCTCCGCTTGCCCTAATACGAAGGATAACGCAAGGCGCCCGTAACTCCGCTCCTGCTGCTGCGACGCGTTGCAAACTTGGCAGACGTGCTATATAGAACATATAGAACGCATTGCGCGCATCGGCGGCGGCGGATTCAACAAAAAGTTTGCGCGGATTCTCCGCTTGCCCTAATACGAAGGATAACGCAAGGCGCCCGTAACTCCGCTCCTGCTGCTGCGACGCGTTGCAAACTTGGCAGACGTGCTATATAGAACATATAGAACGCATTGCGCGCATCGGCGGCGGCGGATTCAACAAAAAGTTTGCGCGGATTCTCCGCTTGCCCTAATACGAAGGATAACGCAAGGCGCCCGTAACTCCGCTCCTGCTGCTGCGACGCGTTGCAAACTTGGCAGACGTGCTATATAGAACATATAGAACGCATTGCGCGCATCGGCGGCGGCGGATTCAACAAAAAGTTTGCGCGGACTCTCCGCTTGCCCTAATACGAAGGATAACGCAAGGCGCCCGTAACTCCGCTCCTGCTGCCGCGACGCGTTGCAAACTTGGCAGACGTGCTATATAGAACATATAGAACGCATTGCGCGCATCGGCGGCGGCGGATTCAACAAAAAGTTTGCGCGGATTCTCCGCTTGCCCTAATACGAAGGATAACGCAAGGCGCCCGTAACTCCGCTCCTGCTGCTGCGACGCGTTGCAAACTCGGCAGACGTGCTATATAGAACATATAGAACGCATTGCGCGCATCGGCGGCGGCGGATTCAACAAAAAGTTTGCGCGGATTCTCCGCTTGCCCTAATACGAAGGATAACGCAAGGCGCCCGTAACTCCGCTCCTGCTGGTGCGACGCGTTGCAAACTTGGCAGACGTGCTATATAGAACATATAGAACGCATTGCGCGCATCGGCGGCGGCGGATTCAACAAAAAGTTTGCGCGGATTCTCCGCTTGCCCTAATACGAAGGATAACGCAAGGCGCCCGTAACTCCGCTCCTGCTGCTGCGACGCGTTGCAAACTTGGCAGACGTGCTATATAGAACATATAGAACGCATTGCGCGCATCGGCGGCGGCGGATTCAACAAAAAGTTTGCGCGGATTCTCCGCTTGCCCTAATACGAAGGATAACGCAAGGCGCCCGTAACTCCGCTCCTGCTGCTGCGACGCGTTGCAAACTCGGCAGACGTGCTATATAGAACATATAGAACGCATTGCGCGCATCGGCGGCGGCGGATTCAACAAAAAGTTTGCGCGGATTCTCCGCTTGCCCTAATACGAAGGATAACGCAAGGCGCCCGTAACTCCGCTCCTGCTGCTGCGACGCGTTGCAAACATGGCAGACGTGCTATATAGAACATATAGAACGCATTGCGCGCATCGGCGGCGGCGGATTCAACAAAAAGTTTGCGCGGATTCTCCGCTTGCCCTAATACGAAGGATAACGCAAGGCGCCCGTAACTCCGCTCCTGCTGCTGCGACGCGTTGCAAACTTGGCAGACGTGCTATATAGAACATATAGAACGCATTGCGCGCATCGGCGGCGGCGGATTCAACAAAAAGTTTGCGCGGATTCTCCGCTTGCCCTAATACGAAGGATAACGCAAGGCGCCCGTAACTCCGCTCCTGCTGCTGCGACGCGTTGCAAACTTGGCAGACGTGCTATATAGAACATATAGAACGCGTTGCGCGCATCGGCGGCGGCGGATTCAACAAAAAGTTTGCGCGGATTCTCCGCTTGCCCTAATACGAAGGATAACGCAAGGCGCCCGTAACTCCGCTCCTGCTGCTGCGACGCGTTGTAAACTTGGCAGACGTGCTATATAGAACATATAGAACGCATTGCGCGCATCGGCGGCGGCGGATTCAACAAAAAGTTTGCGCGGATTCTCCGCTTGCCTAATACGAAGGATAACGCAAGGCGCCCGTAACTCCGCTCCTGCTGCTGCGACGCGTTGCAAACTTGGCAGACGTGCTATATAGAACATATAGAACGCATTGCGCGCATCGGCGGCGGCGGATTCAACAAAAAGTTTGCGCGGATTCTCCGCTTGCCCTAATACGAAGGATAACGCAAGGCGCCCGTAACTCCGCTCCTGCTGCTGCGACGCGTTGCAAACTTGGCAGACGTGCTATATAGAACATATAGAACGCATTGCGCGCATCGGCGGCGGCGGATTCAACAAAAAGTTTGCGCGGATTCTCCGCTTGCTAATACGAAGGATAACGCAAGGCGCCCGTAACTCCGCTCCTGCTGCTGCGACGCGTTGCAAACTTGGCAGACGGGCTATATAGAACATATAGAACGCATTGCGCGCATCGGCGGCGGCGGATTCAACAAAAAGTTTGCGCGGATTCTCCGCTTGCCCTAATACGAAGGATAACGCAAGGCGCCCGTAACTCCGCTCCTGCTGCTGCGACGCGTTGCAAACTTGGCAGACGTGCTATATAGAACATATAGAACGCATTGCGCGCATCGGCGGCGGCGGATTCAACAAAAGTTTGCGCGGATTCTCCGCTTGCCCTAATACGAAGGATAACGCAAGGCGCCCGTAACTCCGCTCCTGCTGCTGCGACGCGTTGCAAACTTGGCAGACGTGCTATATAGAACATATAGAACGCATTGCGCGCATCGGCGGCGGCGGATTCAACAAAAAGTTTGCGCGGATTCTCCGCTTGCCCTAATACGAAGGATAACGCAAGGCGCCCGTAACTCCGCTCCTGCTGCTGCGACGCGTTGCAAACTTGGCAGACGTGCTATATAGAACATATAGAACGCATTGCGCGCATCGGCGGCGGCGGATTCAACAAAAAGTTTGCGCGGATTCTCCGCTTGCCCTAATACGAAGGATAACGCAAGGCGCCCGTAACTCCGCTCCTGCTGCTGCGACGCGTTGCAAACTTGGCAGACGTGCTATATAGAACATATAGAACGCATTGCGCGCATCGGCGGCGGCGGATTCAACAAAAAGTTTGCGCGGATTCTCCGCTTGCCCTAATACGAAGGATAACGCAAGGCGCCCGTAACTCCGCTCCTGCTGCTGCGACGCGTTGCAAACTTGGCAGACGTGCTATATAGAACATATAGAACGCATTGCGCGCATCGGCGGCGGCGGATTCAACAAAAAGTTTGCGCGGATTCTCCGCTTGCCCTAATACGAAGGATAACGCAAGGCGCCCGTAACTCCGCTCCTGCTGCTGCGACGCGTTGCAAACTTGGCAGACGTGCTATATAGAGCATATAGAACGCATTGCGCGCATCGGCGGCGGCGGATTCAACAAAAAGTTTGCGCGGATTCTCCGCTTGCCCTAATACGAAGGATAACGCAAGGCGCCCGTAACTCCGCTCCTGCTGCTGCGACGCGTTCCAAACTTGGCAGACGTGCTATATGGAACATATAGAACGCATTGCGCGCATCGGCGGCGGCGGATTCAACAAAAAGTTTGCGCGGATTCTCCGCTTGCCCTAATACGAAGGATAACGCAAGGCGCCCGTAACTCCGCTCCTGCTGCTGCGACGCGTTGCAAACTTGGCAGACGTGCTATATAGAACATATAGAACGCATTGCGCGCATCGGCGGGGGCGGATTCAACAAAAAGTTTGCGCGGATTCTCCGCTTGCCCTAATACGAAGGATAACGCAAGGCGCCCGTAACTCCGCTCCTGCTGCTGCGACGCGTTGCAAACTTGGCAGACGTGCTATATAGAGCATATAGAACGCATTGCGCGCATCGGCGGCGGCGGATTCAACAAAAAGTTTGCGCGGATTCTCCGCTTGCCCTAATACGAAGGATAACGCAAGGCGCCCGTAACTCCGCTCCTGCTGCTGCGACGCGTTCCAAACTTGGCAGACGTGCTATATGGAACATATAGAACGCATTGCGCGCATCGGCGGCGGCGGATTCAACAAAAAGTTTGCGCGGATTCTCCGCTTGCCCTAATACGAAGGATAACGCAAGGCGCCCGTAACTCCGCTCCTGCTGCTGCGACGCGTTGCAAACTTGGCAGACGTGCTATATAGAACATATAGAACGCATTGCGCGCATCGGCGGCGGCGGATTCAACAAAAAGTTTGCGCGGATTCTCCGCTTGCCCTAATACGAAGGATAACGCAAGGCGCCCGTAACTCCGCTCCTGCTGCTGCGACGCGTTGCAAACTTGGCAGACGTGCTATATAGAACATATAGAACGCATTGCGCGCATCGGCGGCGGCGGATTCAACAAAAGTTTGCGCGGATTCTCCGCTTGCCCTAATACGAAGGAGAACGCAAGGCGCCCGTAACTCCGCTCCTGCTGCTGCGACGCGTTGCAAACTTGGCAGACGTGCTATATAGAACATATAGAACGCATTGCGCGCATCGGCGGGGGCGGATTCAACAAAAAGTTTGCGCGGATTCTCCGCTTGCCCTAATACGAAGGATAACGCAAGGCGCCCGTAACTTCGCTCCTGCTGCTGCGACGCGTTGCAAACTTGGCAGACGTGCTATATAGAACATATAGAACGCATTGCGCGCATCGGCGGCGGCGGATTCAACAAAAAGTTTGCGCGGATTCTCCGCTTGCCCTAATACGAAGGATAACGCAAGGCGCCCGTAACTCCGCTGCTGCTGCTGCGACGCGTTGCAAACTTGGCAGACGTGCTATATAGAACATATAGAACGCATTGCGCGCATCGGCGGCGGCGGATTCAACAAAAAGTTTGCGCGGATTCTCCGCTTGCCCTAATACGAAGGATAACGCAAGGCGCCCGTAACTCCGCTGCTGCTGCTGCGACGCGTTGCAAACTTGGCAGACGTGCTATATAGAACATATAGAACGCATTGCGCGCATCGGCGGCGGCGGATTCAACAAAAAGTTTGCGCGGATTCTCCGCTTGCCTAATACGAAGGATAACGCAAGGCGCCCGTAACTCCGCTCCTGCTGCTGCGACGCGTTGCAAACTTGGCAGACGTGCTATATAGAACATATAGAACGCATTGCGCGCATCGGCGGGGGCGGATTCAACAAAAAGTTTGCGCGGATTCTCCGCTTGCCTAATACGAAGGATAACGCAAGGCGCCCGTAACTCCGCTCCTGCTGCTGCGACGCGTTCCAAACTTGGCAGACGTGCTATATAGAACATATAGAACGCATTGCGCGCATCGGCGGCGGCGGATTCAACAAAAAGTTTGCGCGGATTCTCCGCTTGCCCTAATACGAAGGATAACGCAAGGCGCCCGTAACTCCGCTCCTGCTGCTGCGACGCGTTGCAAACTTGGCAGACGTGCTATATAGAACATATAGAACGCATTGCGCGCATCGGCGGCGGCGGATTCAACAAAAAGTTTGCGCGGATTCTCCGCTTGCCCTAATACGAAGGATAACGCAAGGCGCCCGTAACTCCGCTCCTGCTGCTGCGACGCGTTGCAAACTTGGCAGACGTGCTATATAGAACATATAGAACGCATTGCGCGCATCGGCGGCGGCGGATTCAACAAAAAGTTTGCGCGGATTCTCCGCTTGCCCTAATACGAAGGATAACGCAAGGCGCCCGTAACTCCGCTCCTGCTGCTGCGACGCGTTGCAAACTTGGCAGACGTGCTATATAGAACATATAGAACGCATTGCGCGCATCGGCAGGGGCGGATTCAACAAAAAGTTTGCGCGGATTCTCCGCTTGCCCTAATACGAAGGATAACGCAAGGCGCCGTAACTTCGCTACTGCTGCTGCGACGCGTTGCAAACTTGGCAGACGTGCTATATAGAACATATAGAACGCATTGCGCGCATCGGCGGCGGCGGATTCAACAAAAAGTTTGCGCGGATTCTCCGCTTGCCCTAATACGAAGGATAACGCAAGGCGCCCGTAACTCCGCTCCTGCTGCTGCGACGCGTTGCAAACTTGGCAGACGTGCTATATAGAACATATAGAACGCATTGCGCGCATCGGCGGCGGCGGATTCAACAAAAAAGTTTGCGCGGATTCTCCGCTTGCCCTAATACGAAGGATAACGCAAGGCGCCCGTAACTCCGCTCCTGCTGCTGCGACGCGTTGCAAACTTGGCAGACGTGCTATATAGAACATATAGAACGCATTGCGCGCATCGGCGGGGGCGGATTCAACAAAAAGTTTGCGCGGATTCTCCGCTTGCCCTAATACGAAGGATAACGCAAGGCGCCCGTAACTTCGCTCCTGCTGCTGCGACGCGTTGCAAACTTGGCAGACGTGCTATATAGAACATATAGAACGCATTGCGCGCATCGGCGGCGGCGGATTCAACAAAAAGTTTGCGCGGATTCTCCGCTTGCCCTAATACGAAGGATAACGCAAGGCGCCCGTAACTCCGCTGCTGCTGCTGCGACGCGTTGCAAACTTGGCAGACGTGCTATATAGAACATATAGAACGCATTGCGCGCATCGGCGGCGGCGGATTCAACAAAAAGTTTGCGCGGATTCTCCGATTGCCTAATACGAAGGATAACGCAAGGCGCCCGTAACTCCGCTGCTGCTGCTGCGACGCGTTGCAAACTTGGCAGACGTGCTATATAGAACATATAGAACGCATTGCGCGCATCGGCGGCGGCGGATTCAACAAAAGTTTGCGCGGATTCTCCGCTTGCCCTAATACGAAGGATAACGCAAGGCGCCCGTAACTCCGCTCCTGCTGCTGCGACGCGTTGCAAACTTGGCAGACGTGCTATATAGAACATATAGAACGCATTGCGCGCATCGGCGGTGGCGGATTCAACAAAAAGTTTGCGCGGATTCTCCGCTTGCCCTAATACGAAGGATAACGCAAGGCGCCCGTAACTCCGCTCCTGCTGCTGCAACGCGTTGCGCCCGTAACTCCGCTCCTGCTGCTGCGACGCGTTGCAAACTTGGCAGACGTGCTATATAGAACATATAGAACGCATTGCGCGCATCGGCGGCGGCGGATTCAACAAAAAGTTTGCGCGGATTCTCCGCTTGCCCTAATACGAAGGATAACGCAAGGCGCCCGTAACTCCGCTCCTGCTGCTGCGACGCGTTGCAAACTTGGCAGACGTGCTATATAGAACATATAGAACGCATTGCGCGCATCGGCGGCGGCGGATTCAACAAAAAGTTTGCGCGGATTCTCCGCTTGCCCTAATACGAAGGATAACGCAAGGCGCCCGTAACTCCGCTCCTGCTGCTGCGACGCGTTGCAAACTTGGCAGACGTGCTATATAGAACATATAGAACGCATTGCGCGCATCGGCGGCGGCGGATTCAACAAAAAGTTTGCGCGGATTCTCCGCTTGCCCTAATACGAAGGATAACGCAAGGCGCCCGTAACTCCGCTCCTGCTGCTGCG
>CM043024.1:11857784-11874003 GCA_023690525.1 Holotrichia oblita
ACGCAAGGCGCCCGTAACTCCGCTCCTGCTGCTGCGACGCGTTGCAAACTTGGCAGACGTGCTATATAGAACATATAGAACGCATTGCGCGCATCGGCGGCGGCGGATTCAACAAAAAGTTTGCGCGGATTCTCCGCTTGCCCTAATACGAAGGATAACGCAAGGCGCCCGTAACTCCGCTCCTGCTGCTGCGACGCGTTGCAAACTTGGCAGACGTGCTATATAGAACATATAGAACGCATTGCGCGCATCGGCGGCGGCGGATTCAACAAAAAGTTTGCGCGGATTCTCCGCTTGCCCTAATACGAAGGATAACGCAAGGCGCCCGTAACTCCGCTCCTGCTGCTGCGACGCGTTGCAAACTTGGCAGACGTGCTATATAGAACATATAGAACGCATTGCGCGCATCGGCGGCGGCGGATTCAACAAAAAGTTTGCGCGGATTCTCCGCTTGCCCTAATACGAAGGATAACGCAAGGCGCCCGTAACCCGCTCCTGCTGCTGCGACGCGTTGCAAACTTGGCAGACGTGCTATATAGAACATATAGAACGCATTGCGCGCATCGGCGGCGGCGGATTCAACAAAAAGTTTGCGCGGATTCTCCGCTTGCCCTAATACGAAGGATAACGCAAGGCGCCCGTAACTCCGCTCCTGCTGCTGCGACGCGTTGCAAACTTGGCAGACGTGCTATATAGAACATATAGAACGCATTGCGCGCATCGGCGGCGGCGGATTCAACAAAAAGTTTGCGCGGATTCTCCGCTTGCCCTAATACGAAGGATAACGCAAGGCGCCCGTAACTCCGCTCCTGCTGCTGCGACGCGTTGCAAACTTGGCAGACGTGCTATATAGAACATATAGAACGCATTGCGCGCATCGGCGGCGGCGGATTCAACAAAAAGTTTGCGCGGATTCTCCGCTTGCCCTAATACGAAGGATAACGCAAGGCGCCCGTAACCCGCTCCTGCTGCTGCGACGCGTTGCAAACTTGGCAGACGTGCTATATAGAACATATAGAACGCATTGCGCGCATCGGCGGCGGCGGATTCAACAAAAAGTTTGCGCGGATTCTCCGCTTGCCCTAATACGAAGGATAACGCAAGGCGCCCGTAACTCCGCTCCTGCTGCTGCGACGCGTTGCAAACTTGGCAGACGTGCTATATAGAACATATAGAACGCATTGCGCGCATCGGCGGCGGCGGATTCAACAAAAGTTTGCGCGGATTCTCCGCTTGCCCTAATACGAAGGATAACGCAAGGCGCCCGTAACTCCGCTCCTGCTGCTGCGACGCGTTGCAAACTTGGCAGACGTGCTATATAGAACATATAGAACGCATTGCGCGCATCGGCGGCGGCGGATTCAACAAAAAGTTTGCGCGGATTCTCCGCTTGCCCTAATACGAAGGATAACGCAAGGCGCCCGTAACTCCGCTCCTGCTGCTGCGACGCGTTGCAAACTTGGCAGACGTGCTATATAGAACATATAGAACGCATTGCGCGCATCGGCGGCGGCGGATTCAACAAAAAGTTTGCGCGGATTCTCCGCTTGCCCTAATACGAAGGATAACGCAAGGCGCCCGTAACTCCGCTCCTGCTGCTGCGACGCGTTGCAAACTTGGCAGACGTGCTATATAGAACATATAGAACGCATTGCGCGCATCGGCGGCGGCGGATTCAACAAAAAGTTTGCGCGGATTCTCCGCTTGCCCTAATACGAAGGATAACGCAAGGCGCCCGTAACCCGCTCCTGCTGCTGCGACGCGTTGCAAACTTGGCAGACGTGCTATATAGAACATATAGAACGCATTGCGCGCATCGGCGGCGGCGGATTCAACAAAAAGTTTGCGCGGATTCTCCGCTTGCCCTAATACGAAGGATAACGCAAGGCGCCCGTAACTCCGCTCCTGCTGCTGCGACGCGTTGCAAACTTGGCAGACGTGCTATATAGAACATATAGAACGCATTGCGCGCATCGGCGGCGGCGGATTCAACAAAAAGTTTGCGCGGATTCTCCGCTTGCCCTAATACGAAGGATAACGCAAGGCGCCCGTAACTCCGCTCCTGCTGCTGCGACGCGTTGCAAACTTGGCAGACGTGCTATATAGAACATATAGAACGCATTGCGCGCATCGGCGGCGGCGGATTCAACAAAAAGTTTGCGCGGATTCTCCGCTTGCCCTAATACGAAGGATAACGCAAGGCGCCCGTAACTCCGCTCCTGCTGCTGCGACGCGTTGCAAACTTGGCAGACGTGCTATATAGAACATATAGAACGCATTGCGCGCATCGGCGGCGGCGGATTCAACAAAAAGTTTGCGCGGATTCTCCGCTTGCCCTAATACGAAGGATAACGCAAGGCGCCCGTAACTCCGCTCCTGCTGCTGCGACGCGTTGCAAACTTGGCAGACGTGCTATATAGAACATATAGAACGCATTGCGCGCATCGGCGGCGGCGGATTCAACAAAAAGTTTGCGCGGATTCTCCGCTTGCCCTAATACGAAGGATAACGCAAGGCGCCCGTAACTCCGCTCCTGCTGCTGCGACGCGTTGCAAACTTGGCAGACGTGCTATATAGAACATATAGAACGCATTGCGCGCATCGGCGGCGGCGGATTCAACAAAAAGTTTGCGCGGATTCTCCGCTTGCCCTAATACGAAGGATAACGCAAGGCGCCCGTAACTCCGCTCCTGCTGCTGCGACGCGTTGCAAACTTGGCAGACGTGCTATATAGAACATATAGAACGCATTGCGCGCATCGGCGGCGGCGGATTCAACAAAAAGTTTGCGCGGATTCTCCGCTTGCCGTAATACGAAGGATAACGCAAGGCGCCCGTAACTCCGCTCCTGCTGCTGCGACGCGTTGCAAACTTGGCAGACGTGCTATATAGAACATATAGAACGCATTGCGCGCATCGGCGGCGGCGGATTCAACAAAAAGTTTGCGCGGATTCTCCGCTTGCCCTAATACGAAGGATAACGCAAGGCGCCCGTAACTCCGCTCCTGCTGCTGCGACGCGTTGCAAACTTGGCAGACGTGCTATATAGAACATATAGAACGCATTGCGCGCATCGGCGGCGGCGGATTCAACAAAAAGTTTGCGCGGATTCTCCGCTTGCCCTAATACGAAGGATAACGCAAGGCGCCCGTAACTCCGCTCCTGCTGCTGCGACGCGTTGCAAACTTGGCAGACGTGCTATATAGAACATATAGAACGCATTGCGCGCATCGGCGGCGGCGGATTCAACAAAAAGTTTGCGCGGATTCTCCGCTTGCCCTAATACGAAGGATAACGCAAGGCGCCCGTAACTATGCTCCTGCTGCTGCGACGCGTTGCAAACTTGGCAGACGTGCTATATAGAACATATAGAACGCATTGCGCGCATCGGCAGCGGCGGATTCAACAAAAAGTTTGCGCGGATTCTCCGCTTGCCCTAATAGAAGGATAACGCAAGGCGCCCGTAACTCCGCTCCTGCTGCTGCGACGCGTTGCAAACTTAGCAGACGTGCTATATAGAACATATAGAACGCATTGCGCGCATCGGCGGCGGCGGATTCAACAAAAAGTTTGCGCCGGATTTCGCTTGCCCTAATACGAAGGATAACGCAAGGCGCCCGTAACTCCGCTCCTGCTGCTGCGACGCGTTGCAAACTTGGCAGACGTGCTATATAGAACATATAAAACGCATTGCGCGCATCGGCGGCGGCGGATTCAACAAAAGTTTGCGCGGATTCTCCGCTTGCCCTAATACGAAGGATAACGCAAGGCGCGTAACTCCGCTCCTGCTGCTGCGACGCGCGTTGCAAACTTGGCGGACGTGCTATATAGAACATATAGAACGCATTGCGCGCATCGGCGGCGGATTCAACAAAGTTTGCGCGGATTCTCCGCTTGCCCTAACCAACGAAGGATAACGCAAGAGCGCCCGTAACTCCGCTCCTGCTGCTGCGACGCGTTGCAAACTTGGCAGACGTGCTATATAGAACATATAGAACGCAATGCGCGCATCGGCGGCGGCGGATTCAACAAAAAGTTGCGCGGATTCTCCGCTTGCCCTAATACGAAGGATAACGCAAGGCGCCCGTAACTCCCGCTCCTGCTGCCGCGACGCGTTGCAAACTTGGCAGACGTGCTATATAGAACATATAGAACGCATTGCGCGCATCGGCGGCGGCGGATTCAACAAAAAGTTTGCGCGGATTCTCCGCTTGCCGTAATACGAAGGATAACGCAAGGCGCCCGTAACTCCGCTCCTGCTGCTGCGACGCGTTGCAAACTTGGCAGACGTGCTATATAGAACATATAGAACGCATTGCGCGCATCGGCGGCGGCGGATTCAACAAAAAGTTTGCGCGGATTCTCCGCTTGCCCTATACGAAGGATAACGCAAGGCGCCCGTAACTCCGCTCCTGCTGCTGCGACGCGTTGCAAACTTGGCAGACGTGCTATACAGAACATATAGAACGCATTGCGCGCATCGGCGGCGGCGGATTCAGCAAAAAGTTTGCGCGGATTCTCCGCTTGCCCTCATACGAAGGATAACGCAAGGCGCCCGTAACTCCGCTCCTGCTGCTGCGACGCGTTGCAAACTTGGCAGACGTGCTATATAGAACATATAGAACGCATTGCGCGCATCGGCGGCGGCGGATTCAGCAAAAGTTTGCGCGGATTCTCCGCTTGCCCGAATACGAAGGATAACGCAAGGCACCCGTAACTCCGCTCCTGCTGCTGCGACGCGTTGCAAACTTGGCAGACGTGCTATATAGAACATATAGAACGCATTGCGCGCATCGGCGGCGGCGGATTCAACAAAAAGTTTGCGCGGATTCTCCGCTTGCCCTAATACGAAGGATAACGCAAGGCGCCCGTAACTCCGCTCCTGCTGCTGCGACGCGTTGCAAACTTGGCGAGACGTGCTATATAGAACATATAGAACGCATTGCGCGCATCGGCGGCGGCGGATTCAACAAAAAGTTTGCGCGGATTCTCCGCTTGCCCTAATACGAAGGATAACGCAAAGGCGCCCGTAACTCCGCTCCTGCTGCTGCGACGCGTTGCAAACTTGGCAGACGTGCTATATAGAGACATATAGAACGCATTGCGCGCATCGGCGGCAGCGGATTCAACAAAAAGTTTGCGCGGATTCTCCGCTTGCCCTAATACGAAGGATAACGCAACGCGCCCGTAACTCCGCTCCTGCTGCTGCGACGCGTTGCAAACTTGGCAGACGTGCTATATAGAACATATAGAACGCATTGCGCGCATCGGCGGCGGATTCAACAAAAAGTTTGCGCGGATTCTCCGCTTGCCTAATACGAAGGATAACGCAAGGCGCCCGTAACTCCGCTCCTGCTGCTGCGACGCGTTGCAAACTTGGCAGACGTGCTATATAGAACATATAGAACGCATTGCGCGCATCGGCGGCGGCGGATTCAACAAAAAGTTTGCGCGGATTCTCCGCTTGCCTAATACGAAGGATAACGCAAGGCGCCCGTAACTCCGCTCCTGCTGCTGCGACGCGTTGCAAACTTGGCAGACGTGCTATAGAACATATAGAACGCATTGCGCGCATCGGCGGCGGCGGATTCAACAAAAAGTTTGCGCGGATTCTCCGCTTGCCCTAATGCAGAAGGATAACGCAAGGCGCCCGTAACTCCGCTCCTGCTGCTGCGACGCGTTGCAAACTTGGCAGACGTGCTATATAGAACATATAGAACGCATTGCGCGCATCGGCGGCGGCGGATTCAACAAAAAGTTTGCGCGGATTCTCCGCTTGCCCTAATACGAAGGATAACGCAACGCGCCCGTAACTCCGCTCCTGCTGCTGCGACGCGTTGCAAACTTGGCAGACGTGCTATATAGAACATATAGAACGCATTGCGCGCATCGGCGGCGGCGGATTCAACAAAAAGTTTGCGCGGATTCTCCGCTTGCCCTAATACGAAGGATAACGCAAGGCGCCCGTAACTCCGCTCCTGCTGCTGCGACGCGTTGCAAACTTGGCCGACGTGCTATATAGAACATATAGAACGCATTGCGCGCATCGGCGGCGGCGGATTCAACAAAAAGTTTGCGCGGATTCTCCGCTTGCTATACGAAGGATAACGCAAGGCGCCCGTAACTCCGCTCCTGCTGCTGCGACGCGTTGCAAACTTGGCCGACGTGCTATATAGAACATATAGAACGCATTGCGCGCATCGGCGGCGGCGGATTCAACAAAAAGGTTGCGCGGATTCTCCGCTTGCCCTAATACGAAGGATAACGCAAGGCGCCCGTAACTCCGCTCCTGCTGCTGCGACGCGTTGCAAACTTGGCAGACGTGCTATATAGAACATATAGAACGCATTGCGCGCATCGGCGGCGGCGGATTCAACAAAGGTTGCGCGGATTCTCCGCTTGCCTAATACGAAGGATAACGCAGGGCGCCCGTAACTTCGCTCCTGCTGCTGCGACGCGTTGCAAACTTGGCAGACGTGCTATATAGAACATATAAAACGCATTGCGCGCATCGGCGGCGGCGGATTCAACAAAAAGTTTGCGCGGATTCTCCGCCTAATACGAAGGATAACGCAGGGCGCCCGTAATGCGACGCGAAGGATAATAGAACATATAAAACGCATTGCGGCGCCCGTAGTTTGCGCGGATTCTCCGCTCCTCATAACTCCGCTCTGCTGCTGCGACGCGTTGCAAACTTAGCCAGACGTGCTATATAGAACATATAGAACGCATTGCGCGCATCGGCGGCGGCGGATTCAACAAAAGTTTGCGCAGATTCTCCGCTTGCCCTAATACGAAGGATAACGCAAGGCGCCCGTAACTCCGCCCCTGCTGCTGCGACGCGTTGCAAACTTGGCAGACGTGCTATATAGAACATATAGAACGCATTGCGCGCATCGGCGGCGGCGGATTCAACAAAAAGTTTGCGCGGATTCTCCGCTTGCCCTAATACGAAGGATAACGCAAGGCGCCCGTAACTCCGCTCCTGCTGCTGCGACGCGTTGCAAACTTGGCAGACGTGCTATATAGAACATATAGAACGCATTGCGCGCATCGGCGGCGGCGGATTCAACAAAAAGTTTGCGCGGATTCTCCGCTTGCCTAATACGAAGGATAACGCAAGGCGCCCGTAACTCCGCTCCTGCTGCTGCGACGCGTTGCAAACTTGGCAGACGTGCTATATAGAACATATAGAACGCATTGCGCGCATCGGCGGCGGCGGATTCAACAAAAAGTTTGCGCGGATTCTCCGCTTGCCCTAATACGAAGGATAACGCAGGGCGCCCGTAACTCCGCTCCTGCTGCTGCGACGCGTTGCAAACTTGGCAGACGTGCTATATAGAACATATAAAACGCATTGGGCGCATCGGCGGCGGCGGATTCAACAAAAAGTTTGCGCGGATTCTCCGCTTGCCCTAATACGAAGGATAACGCAAGGCGCCCGTAACTCCGCTCCTGCTGCTGCGACGCGTTGCAAACTTGGCGAACGTGCTATATAGAACATATAGAACGCATTGCGCGCATCGGCGGCGGCGGATTCAACAAAAAAGTTTGCGCGGATTCTCCGCTTGCCTAATACGAAGGATAACGCAAGGCGCCCGTAACTCCGCTCCTGCTGCTGCGACGCGTTGCAAACTTGGCGGGCCTATATAGAACATATAGAACGCATTGCGCGCATCGGCGGTGGCGGATTCAACAAAAGTTTGCGCGGATTCTCCGCTTGCCCTAATACGAAGGATAACGCAAGGCGCCCTAACTCCGCTCCTGCTGCCGCGACGCGTTGCAAACTTGGCAGACGTGCTATATAGAACATATAGAACGCATTGCGCGCATCGGCGGCGGCGGATTCAACAAAAAGTTTGCGCGGATTCTCCGCTTGCCGTAATACGAAGGATAACGCAAGGCGCCCGTAACTCCGCTCCTGCTGCTGCGACGCGTTGCAAACTTGGCAGACGTGCTATATAGAACATATAGAACGCATTGCGCGCATCGGCGGCGGCGGATTCAACAAAGTTTGCGCGGATTCTCCGCTTGCCCTAATACGAAGGATAACGCAAGGCGCCCGTAACTCCGCTCCTGCTGCTGCGACGCGTTGCAAACTTGGCAGACGTGCTATATAGAACATATAGAACGCATTGCGCGCATCGGCGGCGGCGGATTCAACAAAAAGTTTGCGCGGATTCTCCGCTTGCCCTAATACGAAGGATAACGCAAGGCGCCCGTAACTCCGCTCCTGCTGCTGCGACGCGTTGCAAACTTGGCAGACGTGCTATATAGAACATATAGAACGCATTGCGCGCATCGGCGGCGGCGGATTCAACAAAAAGTTTGCGCGGATTCTCCGCTTGCCCTAATACGAAGGATAACGCAAGGCGCCCGTAACTATGCTCCTGCTGCTGCGACGCGTTGCAAACTTGGCAGACGTGCTATATAGAACATATAGAACGCATTGCGCGCATCGGCGGCGGCGGATTCAACAAAAAGTTTGCGCGGATTCTCCGCTTGCCCTAATACGAAGGATAACGCAAGGCGCCCGTAACTCCGCTCCTGCTGCTGCGACGCGTTGCAAACTTGGCAGACGTGCTATATAGAACATATAGAACGCATTGCGCGCATCGGCAGCGGCGGATTCAACAAAAAGTTTGCGCGGATTCTCCGCTTGCCTAATACGAAGGATAACGCAAGGCGCCCGTAACTCCGCTCCTGCTGCTGCGACGCGTTGCAAACTTGGCAGACGTGCTATATAGAACATATAAAACGCATTGCGCGCATCGGCGGCGGCGGATTCAACAAAAAGTTTGCGCGGATTCTCCGCTTGCCTAATACGAAGGATAACGCAAGCGCCCGTAACTCCGCTCCTGCTGCTGCGACGCGTTGCAAACTTGGCAGACGTGCTATATAGAACATATAGAACGCATTGCGCGCATCGGCGGCGGCGGATTCAACAAAAAGTTTGCGCGGATTCTCCGCTTGCCCTAATACGAAGGATAACGCAAGGCGCCCGTAACTCCGCTCCTGCTGCTGCGACGCGTTGCAAACTTGGCAGACGTGCTATATAGAACATATAGAACGCAATGCGCGCATCGGCGGCGGCGGATTCAACAAAAAGTTTGCGCGGATTCTCCGCTTGCCCTAATACGAAGGATAACGCAAGGCGCCCGTAACTCCGCTCCTGCTGCCGCGACGCGTTGCAAACTTGGCAGACGTGCTATATAGAACATATAGAACGCATTGCGCGCATCGGCGGCGGCGGATTCAACAAAAGTTTGCGCGGATTCTCCGCTTGCCGTAATACGAAGGATAACGCAAGGCGCCCGTAACTCCGCTCCTGCTGCTGCGACGCGTTGCAAACTTGGCAGACGTGCTATATAGAACATATAGAACGCATTGCGCGCATCGGCGGCGGCGGATTCAACAAAAGTTTGCGCGGATTCTCCGCTTGCCTAATACGAAGGATAACGCAAAGGCGCCCGTAACTCCGCTCCTGCTGCTGCGACGCGTTGCAAACTTGGCAGACGTGCTATACAGAACATATAGAACGCATTGCGCGCATCGGCGGCGGCGGATTCAACAAAAAGTTTGCGCGGATTCTCCGCTTGCCCTCATACGAAGGATAACGCAAGGCGCCCGTAACTCCGCTCCTGCTGCTGCGACGCGTTGCAAACTTGGCAGACGTGCTATATAGAACATATAGAACGCATTGCGCGCATCGGCGGCGGCGGATTCAACAAAAAGTTTGCGCGGATTCTCCGCTTGCCCGAATACGAAGGATAACGCAAGGCGCCCGTAACTCCGCTCTGCTGCTGCGACGCGTTGCAAACTTGGCAGACGTGCTATATAGAACATATAGAACGCATTGCGCGCATCGGCGGCGGATTCAACAAAAAGTTTGCGCGGATTCTCCGCTTGCCCTAATACGAAGGATAACGCAAGGCGCCCGTAACTCCGCTCCTGCTGCTGCGACGCGTTGCAAACTTGGCAGACGTGCTATATAGAACATATAGAACGCATTGCGCGCATCGGCGGCGGCGGATTCAACAAAAAGTTTGCGCGGATTCTCCGCTTGCCTAATACGAAGGATAACGCAAAGGCGCCCGTAACTCCCGCTCCTGCTGCTGCGACGCGTTGCAAACTTGGCGAACGTGCTATATAGAACATATAGAACGCATTGCGCGCATCGGCGGCGGCGGATTCAACAAAAAGTTTGCGCGGATTCTCCGCTTGCCCTAATACGAAGGATAACGCAAGCGCCCGTAACTCCGCTCCTGCTGCTGCGACGCGTTGCAAACTTGGCAGACGTGCTATATAGAACATATAGAACGCATTGCGCGCATCGGCGGCGGCGGATTCAACAAAAAGTTTGCGCGGATTCTCCGCTTGCCCTAATACGAAGGACGCGCAAGGCGCCCGTAACTCCGCTCCTGCTGCTGCGACGCGTTGCAAACTTGGCAGACGTGCTATATAGAACATATAGAACGCATTGCGCGCATCGGCGGCGGCGGATTCAACAAAAAGTTTGCGCGGATTCTCCGCTTGCCCTAATACGAAGGATAACGCAAGGCGCCCGTAACTCCGCTCCTGCTGCTGCGACGCGTTGCAAACTTGGCAGACGTGCTATATAGAACATATAGAACGCATTGCGCGCATCGGCGGCGGCGGATTCAACAAAAGTTTGCGGATTCTCCGCTTGCCCTAATACGAAGGATAACGCAAGGCGCCCGTAACTCCGCTCCTGCTGCTGCGACGTTGCAAACTTGGCAGACGTGCTATATAGAACATATAGAACGCATTGCGCGCATCGGCGGCGGCGGATTCAACAAAAAGTTTGCGCGGATTCTCCGCTTGCCTAATACGAAGGATAACGCAAGGCGCCCGTAACTCCGCTCCTGCTGCTGCGACGCGTTGCAAACTTGGCAGACGTGCTATATAGAACATATAGAACGCATTGCGCGCATCGGCGGCGGCGGATTCAACAAAAAGTTTGCGCGGATTCTCCGCTTGCCCTAATACGAAGGATAACGCAAGGCGCCCGTAACTCCGCTCCTGCTGCTGCGACGCGTTGCAAACTTGGCAGACGTGCTATATAGAACATATAGAACGCATTGCGCGCATCGGCGGCGGCGGATTCAACAAAAAAGTTTGCGCGGATTCTCCGCTTGCCCTAATACGAAGGATAACGCAGGGCGCCCGTAACTCCCGCTCCTGCTGCTGCGACGCGTTGCAAACTTGGCAGACGTGCTATATAGAATATATAGAACGCATTGCGCGCATCGGCGGCGGCGGATTCAACAAAAAGTTTGCGCGGATTCTCCGCTTGCCCTAATACGAAGGATAACGCAAGGCGCCCGTAACTCCGCTCCTGCTGCTGCGACGCGTTGCAAACTTGGCGAGACGTGCTATATAGAACATATAGAACGCATTGCGCGCATCGGCGGCGGCGGATTCAACAAAAAAGTTTGCGCGGATTCTCCGCTTGCCTAATACGAAGGATAACGCAAGGCGCCCGTAACTCCGCTCCTGCTGCTGCGACGCGTTGCAAACTTGGCAGACGTGCTATATAGAACATATAGAACGCATTGCGCGCATCGGCGGCGGCGGATTCAACAAAAAGTTTGCGCGGATTCTCCGCTTGCCCTAATACGAAGGATAACGCAAGGCGCCCGTAACTCCGCTCCTGCTGCTGCGACGCGTTGCAAACTTGGCAGACGTGCTATATAGAACATATAGAACGCATTGCGCGCATCGGCGGCGGCGGATTCAACAAAAAGTTTGCGCGGATTCTCCGCTTGGCCTAATACGAAGGATAACGCATGGCGCCCGTAACTCCGCTCCTGCTGCTGCGACGCGTTGCAAACTTGGCAGACGTGCTATATAGAACATATAGAACGCATTGCGCGCATCGGCGGCGGCGGATTCAACAAAAAGTTTGCGCGGATTCTCCGCTTGCCTAATACGAAGGATAACGCAAGGCGCCCGTAACTCCGCTCCTGCTGCTGCGACGCGTTGCAAACTTGGCAGACGTGCTATATAGAACATATAGAACGCATTGCGCGAATCGGCGGCGACGGATTCAACAAAAAGTTTGCGCGGATTCTCCGCTTGCCCTAATACGAAGGATAACGCAAGGCGCCCGTAACTCCGCTCCTGCTGCTGCGACGCGTTGCAAACTTGGCTGAACGTGCTATATAGAACATATAGAACGCAATGCGCGCATCGGCGGCGGCGGATTCAACAAAAAGTTTGCGCGGATTCTCCGCTTGCCCTAATACGAAGGATAACGCAAGGCGCCCGTAACTCCGCTCCTGCTGCTGCGACGCGTTGCAAACTTGGCAGACGTGCTATATAGAACATATAGAACGCATTGCGCGCATCGGCGGCGGCGGATTCAACAAAAAGTTTGCGCGGATTCTCCGCTTGCCCTAATACGAAGGATAACGCAAGGCGCCCGTAACTCCGCTCCTGCTGCTGCGACGCGTTGCAAACTTGGCAGACGTGCTATATAGAACATATAGAACGCATTGCGCGCATCGGCGGCGGCGGATTCAACAAAAAGTTTGCGCGGATTCTCCGCTTGCCTAATACGAAGGATAACGCAAGGCGCCCGTAACTCCGCTCCTGCTGCCGCGACGCGTTGCAAACTTGGCAGACGTGCTATATAGAACATATAGAACGCATTGCGCGCATCGGCGGCGGCGGATTCAACAAAAAGTTTGCGCGGATTCTCCGCTTGCCGTAATACGAAGGATAACGCAAGGCGCCCGTAACTCCGCTCCTGCTGCTGCGACGCGTTGCAAACTTGGCAGACGTGCTATATAGAACATATAGAACGCATTGCGCGCATCGGCGGCGGCGGATTCAACAAAAAGTTTGCGCGGATTCTCCGCTTGCCTAATACGAAGGATAACGCAAGGCGCCCGTAACTCCGCTCCTGCTGCTGCGACGCGTTGCAAACTTGGCAGACGTGCTATATAGAACATATAGAACGCATTGCGCGCATCGGCGGCGGCGGATTCAACAAAAAGTTTGCGCGGATTCTCCGCTTGCCCCTAATACGAAGGATAACGCAAGGCGCCCGTAACTCCGCTCCTGCTGCTGCGACGCGTTGCAAACTTGGCAGACGTGCTATATAGAACATATAGAACGCATTGCGCGCATCGGCGGCGGCGGATTCAACAAAAGTTTGCGCGGATTCTCCGCTTGCCCTAATACGAAGGATAACGCAAGGCGCCCGTAACTCCGCTCCTGCTGCTGCGACGCGTTGCAAACTTGGCGAGACGTGCTATATGGAACATATAGAACGCATTGCGCGCATCGGCGGCGGCGGATTCAACAAAAAGTTTGCGCGGATTCTCCGCTTGCCTAATACGAAGGATAACGCAAGGCGCCCGTAACTCCGCTCCCTGCTGCGACGCGTTGCAAACTTGGCAGACGTGCTATATAGAACATATAGAACGCATTGCGCGCATCGGCGGCGGCGGATTCAACAAAAAGTTTGCGCGGATTCTCCGCGCCTAATACGAAGGATAACGCAAGGCGCCCGTAACTCCGCTCCTGCTGCTGCGACGCGTTGCAAACTTGGCAGACGTGCTATATAGAACATATAGAACGCATTGCGCGCATCGGCGGCGGCGGATTCAACAAAAAGTTTGCGCGGATTCTCCGCTTGCCCTAATACGAAGGATAACGCAAGGCGCCCGTAACTCCGCTCCTGCTGCTGCGACGCGTTGCAAACAGCGGCAGACGTGCTATATAGAACATATAGAACGCATTGCGCGCATCGGCGGCGGCGGATTCAACAAAAAGTTTGCGCGGATTCTCCGCTTGCCCTAATACGAAGGATAACGCAAGGCGCCCGTAACTCCGCTCCTGCTGCTGCGACGCGTTGCAAACTTGGCAGACGTGCTATATAGAACATATAGAACGCATTGCGCGCATCGGCGGCGGCGGATTCAACAAAAAGTTTGCGCGGATTCTCCGCTTGCCTAATACGAAGGATAACGCAAGGCGCCCGTAACTCCGCTCCTGCTGCTGCGACGCGTTGCAAACTTGGCAGACGTGCTATATAGAACATATAGAACGCATTGCGCGCATCGGCGGCGGCGGATTCAACAAAAAGTTTGCGCGGATTCTCCGCTTGCCCTAATACGAAGGATAACGCAAGGCGCCCGTAACTCCGCTCCTGCTGCTGCGACGCGTTGCAAACTTGGCAGACGTGCTATATAGAACATATAGAACGCATTGCGCGCATCGGCGGCGGCGGATTCAACAAAAAGTTTGCGCGGATTCTCCGCTTGCCTAATACGAAGAATAACGCAAGGCGCCCGTAACTCCGCTCCTGCTGCTGCGACGCGTTGCAAACTTGGCGAACGTGCTATATAGAATATATAGAACGCATTGCGCGCATCGGCGGCGGCGGATTCAACAAAAAGTTTGCGCGGATTCTCCGCTTGCCCTAATACGAAGGATAACGCAAGGCGCCCGTAACTCCGCTCCTGCTGCTGCGACGCGTTGCAAACTTGGCAGACGTGCTATATAGAACATATAGAACGCATTGCGCGCATCGGCGGCGGCGGATTCAACAAAAAGTTTGCGCGGATTCTCCGCTTGCCCTAATACGAAGGATAACGCAAGGCGCCCGTAACTCCGCTCCTGCTGCTGCGACGCGTTGCAAACTTGGCAGACGTGCTATATAGAACATATAGAACGCATTGCGCGCATCGGCGGCGGCGGATTCAACAAAAAGTTTGCGCGGATTCTCCGCTTGCCCTAATACGAAGGATAACGCAAGGCGCCCGTAACTCCGCTCCTGCTGCTGCGACGCGTTGCAAACTTGGCAGACGTGCTATATAGAACATATAGAACGCATTGCGCGCATCGGCGGCGGCGGATTCAACAAAAGTTTGCGCGGATTCTCCGCTTGCCCTAATACGAAGGATAACGCAAGGCGCCCGTAACTCCGCTCCTGCTGCTGCGACGCGTTGCAAACCTGGCGCAGACGTGCTATATAGAACATATAGAACGCATTGCGCGCATCGGCGGCGGCGGATTCAACAAAAAGTTTGCGCGGATTCTCCGCTTGCCCTAATACGAAGGATAACGCAAGGCGCCCGTAACTCCGCTCCTGCTGCTGCGACGCGTTGCAAACTTGGCAGACGTGCTATATAGAACATATAGAACGCATTGCGCGCATCGGCGGCGGCGGATTCAACAAAAAGTTTGCGCGGATTCTCCGCTTGCCCTAATACGAAGGATAACGCAGGGCGCCCGTAACTCCGCTCCTGCTGCTGCGACGCGTTGCAAACTTGGCAGACGTGCTATATAGAACATATAAAACGCATTGCGCGCATCGGCGGCGGCGGATTCAACAAAAAGTTTGCGCGGATTCTCCGCTTGCCCTAATACGAAGGATAACGCAAGGCGCCCGTAACTCCGCTCCTGCTGCTGCGACGCGTTGCAAACTTGGCAGACGTGCTATATAGAACATACAGAACGCATTGCGCGCATCGGCGGCGGCGGATTCAACAAAAAGTTTGCGCGGATTCTCCGCTTGCCCTAATACGAAGGATAACGCAAGGCGCCCGTAACTCCGCTCCTGCTGCTGCGACGCGTTGCAAACTTGGTAGACGTGCTATATAGAACATATAGAACGCATTGCGCGCATCGGCGGCGGCGGATTCAACAAAAAGTTTGCGCGGATTCTCCGCTTGCCCCTAATACGAAGGATAACGCAAGGCGCCCGTAACTCCGCTCCTGCTGCTGCGACGCGTTGCAAACTTGGCAGACGTGCTATATAGAACATACAGAACGCATTGCGCGCATCGGCGGCGGCGGATTCAACAAAAAGTTTGCGCGGATTCTCCGCTTGCCCTAATACGAAGGATAACGCAAGGCGCCCGTAACTCCGCTCCTGCTGCTGCGACGCGTTGCAAACTTGGCAGACGTGCTATATAGAACATATAGAACGCATTGCGCGCATCGGCGGCGGCGGATTCAACAAAAAGTTTGCGCGGATTCTCCGCTTGCCCTAATACGAAGGATAACGCAAGGCGCCCGTAACTCCGCTCCTGCTGCTGCGACGCGTTGCAAACTTGGCAGACGTGCTATATAGAACATATAGAACGCATTGCGCGCATCGGCGGCGGCGGATTCAACAAAAAGTTTGCGCGGATTCTCCGCTTGCCCTAATACGAAGGATAACGCAAGGCGCCCGTAACTCCGCT
>CM043024.1:11874503-11898907 GCA_023690525.1 Holotrichia oblita
AGGGCAAGCGGAGAATCCGCGCAAACTTTTTGTTGAATCCGCCGCCGCCGATGCGCGCAATGCGTTCTATATGTTCTATATAGCACGTCTGCCAAGTTTGCAACGCGTCGCAGCAGCAGGAGCGGAGTTACGGGCGCCTTGCGTTATCCTTCGTATTAGGGCAAGCGGAGAATCCGCGCAAACTTTTTGTTGAATCCGCCGCCGCCGATGCGCGCAATGCGTTCTATATGTTCTATATAGCACGTCTGCCAAGTTTGCAACGCGTCGCAGCAGCAGGAGCGGAGTTACGGGCGCCTTGCGTTATCCTTCGTATTAGGGCAAGCGGAGAATCCGCGCAAACTTTTTGTTGAATCCGCCGCCGCCGATGCGCGCAATGCGTTCTATATGTTCTATATAGCACGTCTGCCAAGTTTGCAACGCGTCGCAGCAGCAGGAGCGGAGTTACGGGCGCCTTGCGTTATCCTTCGTATTAGGGCAAGCGGAGAATCCGCGCAAACTTTTTGTTGAATCCGCCGCCGCCGATGCGCGCAATGCGTTCTATATGTTCTATATAGCACGTCTGCCAAGTTTGCAACGCGTCGCAGCAGCAGGAGCGGAGTTACGGGCGCCTTGCGTTATCCTTCGTATTAGGGCAAGCGGAGAATCCGCGCAAACTTTTTGTTGAATCCGCCGCCGCCGATGCGCGCAATGCGTTCTATATGTTCTATATAGCACGTCTGCCAAGTTTGCAACGCGTCGCAGCAGCAGGAGCGGAGTTACGGGCGCCTTGCGTTATCCTTCGTATTAGGGCAAGCGGAGAATCCGCGCAAACTTTTTGTTGAATCCGCCGCCGCCGATGCGCGCAATGCGTTCTATATGTTCTATATAGCACGTCTGCCAAGTTTGCAACGCGTCGCAGCAGCAGGAGCGGAGTTACGGGCGCCTTGCGTTATCCTTCGTATTAGGGCAAGCGGAGAATCCGCGCAAACTTTTTGTTGAATCCGCCGCCGCCGATGCGCGCAATGCGTTCTATATGTTCTATATAGCACGTCTGCCAAGTTTGCAACGCGTCGCAGCAGCAGGAGCGGAGTTACGGGCGCCTTGCGTTATCCTTCGTATTAGGGCAAGCGGAGAATCCGCGCAAACTTTTTGTTGAATCCGCCGCCGCCGATGCGCGCAATGCGTTCTATATGTTCTATATAGCACGTCTGCCAAGTTTGCAACGCGTCGCAGCAGCAGGAGCGGAGTTACGGGCGCCTTGCGTTATCCTTCGTATTAGGGCAAGCGGAGAATCCGCGCAAACTTTTTGTTGAATCCGCCGCCGCCGATGCGCGCAATGCGTTCTATATGTTCTATATAGCACGTCTGCCAAGTTTGCAACGCGTCGCAGCAGCAGGAGCGGAGTTACGGGCGCCTTGCGTTATCCTTCGTATTAGGGCAAGCGGAGAATCCGCGCAAACTTTTTGTTGAATCCGCCGCCGCCGATGCGCGCAATGCGTTCTATATGTTCTATATAGCACGTCTGCCAAGTTTGCAACGCGTCGCAGCAGCAGGAGCGGAGTTACGGGCGCCTTGCGTTATCCTTCGTATTAGGGCAAGCGGAGAATCCGCGCAAACTTTTTGTTGAATCCGCCGCCGCCGATGCGCGCAATGCGTTCTATATGTTCTATATAGCACGTCTGCCAAGTTTGCAACGCGTCGCAGCAGCAGGAGCGGAGTTACGGGCGCCTTGCGTTATCCTTCGTATTAGGGCAAGCGGAGAATCCGCGCAAACTTTTTGTTGAATCCGCCGCCGCCGATGCGCGCAATGCGTTCTATATGTTCTATATAGCACGTCTGCCAAGTTTGCAACGCGTCGCAGCAGCAGGAGCGGAGTTACGGGCGCCTTGCGTTATCCTTCGTATTAGGGCAAGCGGAGAATCCGCGCAAACTTTTTGTTGAATCCGCCGCCGCCGATGCGCGCAATGCGTTCTATATGTTCTATATAGCACGTCTGCCAAGTTTGCAACGCGTCGCAGCAGCAGGAGCGGAGTTACGGGCGCCTTGCGTTATCCTTCGTATTAGGGCAAGCGGAGAATCCGCGCAAACTTTTTGTTGAATCCGCCGCCGCCGATGCGCGCAATGCGTTCTATATGTTCTATATAGCACGTCTGCCAAGTTTGCAACGCGTCGCAGCAGCAGGAGCGGAGTTACGGGCGCCTTGCGTTATCCTTCGTATTAGGGCAAGCGGAGAATCCGCGCAAACTTTTTGTTGAATCCGCCGCCGCCGATGCGCGCAATGCGTTCTATATGTTCTATATAGCACGTCTGCCAAGTTTGCAACGCGTCGCAGCAGCAGGAGCGGAGTTACGGGCGCCTTGCGTTATCCTTCGTATTAGGGCAAGCGGAGAATCCGCGCAAACTTTTTGTTGAATCCGCCGCCGCCGATGCGCGCAATGCGTTCTATATGTTCTATATAGCACGTCTGCCAAGTTTGCAACGCGTCGCAGCAGCAGGAGCGGAGTTACGGGCGCCTTGCGTTATCCTTCGTATTAGGGCAAGCGGAGAATCCGCGCAAACTTTTTGTTGAATCCGCCGCCGCCGATGCGCGCAATGCGTTCTATATGTTCTATATAGCACGTCTGCCAAGTTTGCAACGCGTCGCAGCAGCAGGAGCGGAGTTACGGGCGCCTTGCGTTATCCTTCGTATTAGGGCAAGCGGAGAATCCGCGCAAACTTTTTGTTGAATCCGCCGCCGCCGATGCGCGCAATGCGTTCTATATGTTCTATATAGCACGTCTGCCAAGTTTGCAACGCGTCGCAGCAGCAGGAGCGGAGTTACGGGCGCCTTGCGTTATCCTTCGTATTAGGGCAAGCGGAGAATCCGCGCAAACTTTTTGTTGAATCCGCCGCCGCCGATGCGCGCAATGCGTTCTATATGTTCTATATAGCACGTCTGCCAAGTTTGCAACGCGTCGCAGCAGCAGGAGCGGAGTTACGGGCGCCTTGCGTTATCCTTCGTATTAGGGCAAGCGGAGAATCCGCGCAAACTTTTTGTTGAATCCGCCGCCGCCGATGCGCGCAATGCGTTCTATATGTTCTATATAGCACGTCTGCCAAGTTTGCAACGCGTCGCAGCAGCAGGAGCGGAGTTACGGGCGCCTTGCGTTATCCTTCGTATTAGGGCAAGCGGAGAATCCGCGCAAACTTTTTGTTGAATCCGCCGCCGCCGATGCGCGCAATGCGTTCTATATGTTCTATATAGCACGTCTGCCAAGTTTGCAACGCGTCGCAGCAGCAGGAGCGGAGTTACGGGCGCCTTGCGTTATCCTTCGTATTAGGGCAAGCGGAGAATCCGCGCAAACTTTTTGTTGAATCCGCCGCCGCCGATGCGCGCAATGCGTTCTATATGTTCTATATAGCACGTCTGCCAAGTTTGCAACGCGTCGCAGCAGCAGGAGCGGAGTTACGGGCGCCTTGCGTTATCCTTCGTATTAGGGCAAGCGGAGAATCCGCGCAAACTTTTTGTTGAATCCGCCGCCGCCGATGCGCGCAATGCGTTCTATATGTTCTATATAGCACGTCTGCCAAGTTTGCAACGCGTCGCAGCAGCAGGAGCGGAGTTACGGGCGCCTTGCGTTATCCTTCGTATTAGGGCAAGCGGAGAATCCGCGCAAACTTTTTGTTGAATCCGCCGCCGCCGATGCGCGCAATGCGTTCTATATGTTCTATATAGCACGTCTGCCAAGTTTGCAACGCGTCGCAGCAGCAGGAGCGGAGTTACGGGCGCCTTGCGTTATCCTTCGTATTAGGGCAAGCGGAGAATCCGCGCAAACTTTTTGTTGAATCCGCCGCCGCCGATGCGCGCAATGCGTTCTATATGTTCTATATAGCACGTCTGCCAAGTTTGCAACGCGTCGCAGCAGCAGGAGCGGAGTTACGGGCGCCTTGCGTTATCCTTCGTATTAGGGCAAGCGGAGAATCCGCGCAAACTTTTTGTTGAATCCGCCGCCGCCGATGCGCGCAATGCGTTCTATATGTTCTATATAGCACGTCTGCCAAGTTTGCAACGCGTCGCAGCAGCAGGAGCGGAGTTACGGGCGCCTTGCGTTATCCTTCGTATTAGGGCAAGCGGAGAATCCGCGCAAACTTTTTGTTGAATCCGCCGCCGCCGATGCGCGCAATGCGTTCTATATGTTCTATATAGCACGTCTGCCAAGTTTGCAACGCGTCGCAGCAGCAGGAGCGGAGCTACGGGCGCCTTGCGTTATCCTTCGTATTAGGGCAAGCGGAGAATCCGCGCAAACTTTTTGTTGAATCCGCCGCCGCCGATGCGCGCAATGCGTTCTATATGTTCTATATAGCACGTCTGCCAAGTTTGCAACGCGTCGCAGCAGCAGGAGCGGAGTTACGGGCGCCTTGCGTTATCCGTATTAGGGCAAGCGGAGAATCCGCGCAAACTTTTGTTGAATCCGCCGCCGCCGATGCGCGCAATGCGTTCTATATGTTCTACATAGCACGTCTGCCAAGTTTGCAACGCGTCGCAGCAGCAGGAGCGGAGTTACGGGCGCCTTGCGTTATCCTTCGTATTAGGGCAAGCGGAGAATCCGCGCAAACTTTTTGTTGAATCCGCCGCCGCCGATGCGCGCAATGCGTTCTATATGTTCTATATAGCACGTCTGCCAAGTTTGCAACGCGTCGCAGCAGCAGGAGCGGAGTTACGGGCGCCTTGCGTTATCCTTCGTAGGGCAAGCGGAGAATCCGCGCAAACTTTTTGTTGAATCCGCCGCCGCCGATGCGCGCAATGCGTTCTATATGTTCTATATAGCACGTCTGCCAAGTTTGCAACGCGTCGCAGCAGCAGGAGCAGGTTACGGGCGCCTTGCGTTATCCTTCGTATTAGGGCAAGCGGAGAATCCGCGCAAACTTTTTGCTGAATCCGCCGCCGCCGATGCGCAATGCATTCTATATGTTCTATATAGCACGTCTGCCAAGTTTGCAACGCGTCGCAGCAGCAGGAGCGGAGTTACGGGCGCTTTGCATTATCCTTCGTATTAGGGCAAGCGGAGAATCCGCGCAAACTTTTTGTTGAATCCGCCGCCGCCGATGCGCGCAATGCGTTCTATATGTTCTATATAGCACGTCTGCCAAGTTTGCAACGCGTCGCAGCAGCAGGAGCGGAGTTACGGGCGCCTTGCGTTATCCTTCGTATTAGGGCAAGCGGAGAATCCGCGCAAACTTTTTGTTGAATCCGCCGCCGCCGATGCGCGCAATGCGTTCTATATGTTCTATATAGCACGTCTGCCAAGTTTGCAACGCGTCGCAGCAGCAGGAGCGGGTTACGGGCGCCTTGCGTTATCCTTCGTATTAGGGCAAGCGGAGAATCCGCGCAAACTTTTTGTTGAATCCGCCGCCGCCGATGCGCGCAATGCGTTCTATATGTTCTATATAGCACGTCTGCCAAGTTTGCAACGCGTCGCAGCAGCAGGAGCGGAGCTACGGGCGCCTTGCGTTATCCTTCGTATTAGGGCAAGCGGAGAATCCGCGCAAACTTTTTTGTTGAATCCGCCGCCGCCGATGCGCGCAATGCGTTCTATATATTCTATATAGCACGTCTGCCAAGTTTGCAACGCGTCGCAGCAGCAGGAGCGGGTTACGGGCGCCTTGCGTTATCCTTCGTATTAGGGCAAGCGGAGAATCCGCGCAAACTTTTGTTGAATCCGCCGCCGCCGATGCGCGCAATGCGTTCTATATGTTCTATATAGCACGTCTGCCAAGTTTGCAACGCGTCGCAGCAGCAGGAGCGGAGTTACGGGCGCCTTGCGTTATCCTTCGTATTAGGGCAAGCGGAGAATCCGCGCAAACTTTTTGTTGAATCCGCCGCCGCCGATGCGCGCAATGCGTTCTATATGTTCTATATAGCACGTCTGCCAAGTTTGCAACGCGTCGCAGCAGCAGGAGCGGAGTTACGGGCGCCTTGCGTTATCCTTCGTATTAGGGCAAGCGGAGAATCCGCGCAAACTTTTGTTGAATCCGCCGCCGCCGATGCGCGCAATGCGTTCTATATGTTCTATATAGCACGTCTGCCAAGTTTGCAACGCGTCGCAGCAGCAGGAGCGGAGTTACGGGCGCCTTGCGTTATCCTTCGTATTAGGGCAAGCGGAGAATCCGCGCAAACTTTTTGTTGAATCCGCCGCCGCCGATGCGCGCAATGCGTTCTATATGTTCTATATAGCACGTCTGCCAAGTTTGCAACGCGTCGCAGCAGCAGGAGCGGAGTTACGGGCGCCTTGGGTTATCCTTCGTATTAGGGCAAGCGGAGAATCCGCGCAAACTTTTTGTTGAATCCGCCGCCGCCGATGCGCGAAATGCGTTCTATATGTTCTATATAGCACGTCTGCCAAGTTTGCAACGCGTCGCAGCAGCAGGAGCGGAGTTACGGGCGCCTTGCGTTATCCTTCGTATTAGGGCAAGCGGAGAATCCGCGCAAACTTTTTGTTGAATCCGCCGCCGCCGATGCGCGCAATGCGTTCTATATGTTCTATATAGCACGTCTGCCAAGTTTGCAACGCGTCGCAGCAGCAGTAGCGGAGTTACGGGCGCCTTGCGTTATCCTTCGTATTAGGGCAAGCGGAGAATCCGCGCAAACTTTTGTTGAATCCGCCGCCGCCGATGCGCGCAATGCGTTCTATATGTTCTATATAGCACGTCTGCCAAGTTTGCAACGCGTCGCAGCAGCAGGAGCGGAGTTACGGGCGCCTTGCGTTATCCTTCGTATTAGGGCAAGCGGAGAATCCGCGCAAACTTTTTGTTGAATCCGCCGCCGCCGATGCGCGCAATGCGTTCTATATGTTCTATATAGCACGTCTGCCAAGTTTGCAACGCGTCGCAGCAGCAGGAGCGGAGTTACGGGCGCCTTGCGTTATCCTTCGTATTAGGGCAAGCGGAGAATCCGCGCAAACTTTTTGTTGAATCCGCCGCCGCCGATGCGCGCAATGCGTTCTATATGTTCTATATAGCACGTCTACCAAGTTTGCAACGCGTCGCAGCAGCAGGAGCGGAGTTACGGGCGCCTTGGGTTATCCTTCGTATTAGGGCAAGCGGAGAATCCGCGCAAACTTTTTGTTGAATCCGCCGCCGCCGATGCGCGCAATGCGTTCTATATGTTCTATATAGCACGTCTGCCAAGTTTGCAACGCGTCGCAGCAGCAGGAGCGGAGTTACGGGCGCCTTGGGTTATCCTTCGTATTAGGGCAAGCGGAGAATCCGCGCAAACTTTTTGTTGAATCCGCCGCCGCCGATGCGCGCAATGCGTTCTATATGTTCTATATAGCACGTCTGCCAAGTTTGCAACGCGTCGCAGCAGCAGGAGCGGAGTTACGGGCGCCTTGCGTTATCCTTCGTATTAGGGCAAGCGGAGAATCCGCGCAAACTTTTTGTTGAATCCGCCGCCGCCGATGCGCGCAGTGCGTTCTATATGTTCTATATAGCACGTCTGCCAAGTTTGCAACGCGTCGCAGCAGCAGGAGCGGAGTTACGGGCGCCTTGCGTTATCCTTCGTATTAGGGCAAGCGAAGAATCCGCGCAAACTTTTTGTTGAATCCGCCGCCGCCGATGCGCGCAATGCGTTCTATATGTTCTATGTAGCACGTCTGCCAAGTTTGCAACGCGTCGCAGCAGCAGGAGCGGAGTTACGGGCGCCTTGCGTTATCCTTCGTATTAGGGCAAGCGGAGAATCCGCGCAAACTTTTTGTTGAATCCGCCGCCGCCGATGCGCGCAATGCGTTCTATATGTTCTATATAGCACGTCTGCCAAGTTTGCAACGCGTCGCAGCAGCAGGAGCGGAGTTACGGGCGCCTTGGGTTATCCTTCGTATTAGGGCAAGCGGAGAATCCGCGCAAACTTTTTGTTGAATCCGCCGCCGCCGATGCGCGCAATGCGTTCTATATGTTCCATATAGCACGTCTGCCAAGTTTGCAACGCGTCGCAGCAGCAGGAGCGGAGTTACGGGCGCCTTGGGTTATCCTTCGTATTAGGGCAAGCGGAGAATCCGCGCAAACTTTTTGTTGAATCCGCCGCCGCCGATGCGCGCAATGCGTTCTATATGTTCTATATAGCACGTCTGCCAAGTTTGCAACGCGTCGCAGCAGCAGGAGCGGAGTTACGGGCGCCTTGCGTTATCCTTCGTATTAGGGCAAGCGGAGAATCCGCGCAAACTTTTTGTTGAATCCGCCGCCGCCGATGCGCGCAATGCGTTCTATATGTTCTATATAGCACGTCTGCCAAGTTTGCAACGCGTCGCAGCAGCAGGAGCGGAGTTACGGGCGCCTTGCGTTATCCTTCGTATTAGGGCAAGCGGAGAATCCGCGCAAACTTTTGTTGAATCCGCCGCCGCCGATGCGCGCAATGCGTTCTATATGTTCTATATAGCACGTCTGCCAAGTTTGCAACGCGTCGCAGCAGCAGGAGCGGAGTTACGGGCGCCTTGCGTTATCCTTCGTATTAGGGCAAGCGGAGAATCCGCGCAAACTTTTTGTTGAATCCGCCGCCGCCGATGCGCGCAATGCGTTCTATATATTCTATATAGCACGTCTGCCAAGTTTGCAACGCGTCGCAGCAGCAGGAGCGGAGTTACGGGCGCCTTGGGTTATCCTTCGTATTAGGGCAAGCGGAGAATCCGCGCAAACTTTTTGTTGAATCCGCCGCCGCCGATGCGCGCAATGCGTTCTATATGTTCCATATAGCACGTCTGCCAAGTTTGCAACGCGTCGCAGCAGCAGGAGCGGAGTTACGGGCGCCTTGGGTTATCCTTCGTATTAGGGCAAGCGGAGAATCCGCGCAAACTTTTTGTTGAATCCGCCGCCGCCGATGCGCGCAATGCGTTCTATATGTTCTATATAGCACGTCTGCCAAGTTTGCAACGCGTCGCAGCAGCAGGAGCGGAGTTACGGGCGCCTTGCGTTATCCTTCGTATTAGGGCAAGCGGAGAATCCGCGCAAACTTTTTGTTGAATCCGCCGCCGCCGATGCGCGCAATGCGTTCTATATGTTCTATATAGCACGTCTGCCAAGTTTGCAACGCGTCGCAGCAGCAGGAGCGGAGTTACGGGCGCCTTGCGTTATCCTTCGTATTAGGGCAAGCGGAGAATCCGCGCAAACTTTTTGTTGAATCCGCCGCCGCCGATGCGCGCAATGCGTTCTATATGTTCTATATAGCACGTCTGCCAAGTTTGCAACGCGTCGCAGCAGCAGGAGCGGAGTTACGGGCGCCTTGCGTTATCCTTCGTATTAGGGCAAGCGGAGAATCCGCGCAAACTTTTTGTTGAATCCGCCGCCGCCGATGCGCGCAATGCGTTCTATATATTCTATATAGCACGTCTGCCAAGTTTGCAACGCGTCGCAGCAGCAGGAGCGGAGTTACGGGCGCCTTGCGTTATCCTTCGTATTAGGGCAAGCGGAGAATCCCCGCAAACTTTCTGTAGAATCCGCCGCCGCCGATGCGCGCAATGCGTTCTATATGTTCTATATAGCACGTCTGCCAAGTTTGCAACGCGTCGCAGCAGCAGGAGCGGAGTTACGGGCGCCTTGCGTTATCCTTCGTATTAGGGCAAGCGGAGAATCCGCGCAAACTTTTTGTTGAATCCGCCGCCGCCGATGCGCACAATGCGTTCTATATGTCCTATATAGCACGTCTGCCAAGTTTGCAACGCGTCGCAGCAGCAGGAGCGGAGTTACGGGCGCCTTGCGTTATCCTTCGTATTAGGGCAAGCGGAGAATCCGCGCAAACTTTTTGTTGAATCCGCCGCCGCCGATGCGCGCAATGCGTTCTATATGTTCTATATAGCACGTCTGCCAAGTTTGCAACGCGTCGCAGCAGCAGGAGCGGAGTTACGGGCGCCTTGCGTTATCCTTCGTATTAGGGCAAGCGGAGAATCCGCGCAAACTTTTTGTTGAATCCGCCGCCGCCGATGCGCGCAATGCGTTCTATATGTTCTATATAGCACGTCTGCCAAGTTTGCGACGCGTCGCAGCAGCAGGAGCGGAGTTACGGGCGCCTTGCGTTATCCTTCGTATTAGGGCAAGCGGAGAATCCGCGCAAACTTTTTGTTGAATCCGCCGCCGCCGATGCGCGCAATGCGTTCTATATGTTCTATATAGCACGTCTGCCAAGTGTGCAACGCGTCGCAGCAGCAGGAGCGGAGTTACGGGCGCCTTGGGTTATCCTTCGTATTAGGGCAAGCGGAGAATCCGCGCAAACTTTGTGTTGAATCCGACGCCGCCGATGCGCGCAATGCGTTCTATATGTTCTATATAGCACGTCTGCCAAGTGTGCAACGCGTCGCAGCAGCAGGAGCGGAGTTACGGGCGCCTTGCGTTATCCTTCGTATTAGGGCAAGCGGAGAATCCGCGCAAACTTTTTGTTGAATCCGCCGCCGCCGATGCGCGCAATGCATTCTATATGTTCTATATAGCACGTCTGCCAAGTTTGCAATGCGTCGCAGCAGCAGGAGCGGAGTTACGGGCGCCTTGCGTTATCCTTCGTATTAGGGCAAGCGGAGAATCCGCGCAAACTTTTTGTTGAATCCGCCGCCGCCGATGCGCGCAATGCGTTCTATATGTTCTATATAGCACGTCTGCCAAGTTTGCAACGCGTCGCAGCAGCAGGAGCGGAGTTACGGGCGCCTTGCGTTATCCTTCGTATTAGGGCAAGCGGAGAATCCGCGCAAACTTTTTGTTGAATCCGCCGCCGCCGATGCGCGCAATGCGTTCTATATGTTCTATATAGCACGTCTGCCAAGTTTGCAACGCGTCGCAGCAGCAGGAGCGGAGTTACGGGCGCCTTGCGTTATCCTTCGTATTAGGGCAAGCGGAGAATCCGCGCAAACTTTTTGTTGAATCCGCCGCCGCCGATGCGCGCAATGCGTTCTATATGTTCTATATAGCACGTCTGCCAAGTGTGCAACGCGTCGCAGCAGCAGGAGCGGAGTTACGGGCGCCTTGGGTTATCCTTCGTATTAGGGCAAGCGGAGAATCCGCGCAAACTTTTTGTTGAATCCGCCGCCGCCGATGCGCGCAATGCGTTCTATATGTTCTATATAGCACGTCTGCCAAGTTTGCAACGCGTCGCAGCAGCAGGAGCGGAGTTACGGGCGCCTTGCGTTATCCTTCGTATTAGGGCAAGCGGAGAATCCGCGCAAACTTTTTGTTGAATCCGCCGCCGCCGATGCGCGCAATGCGTTCTATATGTTCTATATAGCACGTCTGCCAAGTGTGCAACGCGTCGCAGCAGCAGGAGCGGAGTTACGGGCGCCTTGCGTTATCCTTCGTATTAGGGCAAGCGGAGAATCCGCGCAAACTTTTTGTTGAATCCGCCGCCGCCGATGCGCGCAATGCGTTCTATATGTTCTATATAGCACGTCTGCCAAGTTTGCAACGCGTCGCAGCAGCAGGAGCGGAGTTACGGGCGCCTTGCGTTATCCTTCGTATTAGGGCAAGCGGAGAATCCGCGCAAACTTTTTGTTGAATCCGCCGCCGCCGATGCGCGCAATGCGTTCTATATGTTCTATATAGCACGTCTGCCAAGTTTGCAACGCGTCGCAGCAGCAGGAGCGGAGTTACGGGCGCCTTGGGTTATCCTTCGTATTAGGGCAAGCGGAGAATCCGCGCAAACTTTTTGTTGAATCCGCCGCCGCCGATGCGCGCAGTGCGTTCTATATGTTCTATATAGCACGTCTGCCAAGTTTGCAACGCGTCGCAGCAGCAGGAGCGGAGTTACGGGCGCCTTGGGTTATCCTTCGTATTAGGGCAAGCGGAGAATCCGCGCAAACTTTTTGTTGAATCCGCCGCCGCCGATGCGCGCAATGCGTTCTATATGTTCTATATAGCACGTCTGCCAAGTTTGCAACGCGTCGCAGCAGCAGGAGCGGAGTTACGGGCGCCTTGCGTTATCCTTCGTATTAGGGCAAGCGGAGAATCCGCGCAAACTTTTTGTTGAATCCGCCGCCGCCGATGCGCGCAATGCGTTCTATATGTTCTATATAGCACGTCTGCCAAGTTTGCAACGCGTCGCAGCAGCAGGAGCGGAGTTACGGGCGCCTTGCGTTATCCTTCGTATTAGGGCAAGCGGAGAATCCGCGCAAACTTTTTGTTGAATCCGCCGCCGCCGATGCGCGCAATGCGTTCTATATGTTCTATATAGCACGTCTGCCAAGTTTGCAACGCGTCGCCGCAGCAGGACCGGAGTTACGGGCGCCTTGCGTTATCCTTCGTATTAGGGCAAGCGGAGAATCCGCGCAAACTTTTTGTTGAATCCGCCGCCGCCGATGCGCGCAATGCGTTCTATATGTTCTATATAGCACGTCTGCCAAGTATGCAACGCGTCGCAGCAGCAGGAGCGGAGTTACGGGCGCCTTGGGTTATCCTTCGTATTAGGGCAAGCGGAGAATCCGCGCGCAAACTTTTTGTTGAATCCGCCGCCGCCGATGCGCGCAATGCGTTCTATATGTCCTATATAGCACGTCTGCCAAGTTTGCAACGCGTCGCAGCAGCAGGAGCGGAGTTACGGGCGCCTTGCGTTATCCTTCGTATTAGGGCAAGCGGAGAATCCGCGCAAACTTTTTGTTGAATCCGCCGCCGCCGATGCGCGCAATGCGTTCTATATGTTCTATATAGCACGTCTGCCAAGTTTGCAACGCGTCGCAGCAGCAGGAGCGGAGTTACGGGCGCCTTGCGTTATCCTTCGTATTAGGGCAAGCGGAGAATCCGCGCAAACTTTTTGTTGAATCCGCCGCCGCCGATGCGCGCAATGCGTTCTATATGTTCTATATAGCACGTCTGCCAAGTTTGCAACGCGTCGCAGCAGCAGGAGCGGAGTTACGGGCGCCTTGCGTTATCCTTCGTATTAGGGCAAGCGGAGAATCCGCGCAAACTTTTTGTTGAATCCGCCGCCGCCGATGCGCGCAATGCGTTCTATATGTTCTATATAGCACGTCTGCCAAGTTTGCAACGCGTCGCAGCAGCAGGAGCGGAGTTACGGGCGCCTTGCGTTATCCTTCGTATTAGGGCAAGCGGAGAATCCGCGCAAACTTTTTGTTGAATCCGCCGCCGCCGATGCGCGCAATGCGTTCTATATGTTCTATATAGCACGTCTGCCAAGTTTGCAACGCGTCGCAGCAGCAGGAGCGGAGTTACGGGCGCCTTGCGTTATCCTTCGTATTAGGGCAAGCGGAGAATCCGCGCAAACTTTTTGTTGAATCCGCCGCCGCCGATGCGCGCAATGCGTTCTATATGTTCTATATAGCACGTCTGCCAAGTTTGCAACGCGTCGCAGCAGCAGGAGCGGAGTTACGGGCGCCTTGCGTTATCCTTCGTATTAGGGCAAGCGGAGAATCCGCGCAAACTTTTTGTTGAATCCGCCGCCGCCGATGCGCGCAATGCGTTCTATATGTTCTATATAGCACGTCTGCCAAGTTTGCAACGCGTCGCCGCAGCAGGAGCGGAGTTACGGGCGCCTTGCGTTATCCTTCGTATTAGGGCAAGCGGAGAATCCGCGCAAACTTTTTGTTGAATCCGCCGCCGCCGATGCGCGCAATGCGTTCTATATGTTCTATATAGCACGTCTGCCAAGTTTGCAACGCGTCGCAGCAGCAGGAGCGGAGTTACGGGCGCCTTGCGTTATCCTTCGTATTAGGGCAAGCGGAGAATCCGCGCAAACTTTTTGTTGAATCCGCCGCCGCCGATGCGCGCAATGCGTTCTATATGTTCTATATAGCACGTCTGCCAAGTTTGCAACGCGTCGCAGCAGCAGGAGCGGAGTTACGGGCGCCTTGGGTTATCCTTCGTATTAGGGCAAGCGGAGAATCCGCGCAAACTTTTTGTTGAATCCGCCGCCGCCGATGCGCGCAATGCGTTCTATATGTTCTATATAGCACGTCTGCCAAGTTGCAACGCGTCGCAGCAGCAGGAGCGGAGTTACGGGCGCCTTGCGTTATCCTTCGTATTAGGGCAAGCGGAGAATCCGCGCAAACTTTTTGTTGAATCCGCCGCCGCCGATGCGCGCAATGCGTTCTATATGTTCTATATAGCACGTCTGCCAAGTTTGCAACGCGTCGCAGCAGCAGGAGCGGAGTTACGGGCGCCTTGCGTTATCCTTCGTATTAGGGCAAGCGGAGAATCCGCGCAAACTTTTTTGTTGAATCCGCCGCCGCCGATGCGCGCAATGCGTTCTATATGTTCTATATAGCACGTCTGCCAAGTTTGCAACGCGTCGCAGCAGCAGGAGCGGAGTTACGGGCGCCTTGCGTTATCCTTCGTATTAGGGCAAGCGGAGAATCCGCGCAAACTTTTTGTTGAATCCGCCGCCGCCGATGCGCGCAATGCGTTCTATATGTTCTATATAGCACGTCTGCCAAGTTTGCAACGCGTCGCAGCAGCAGGAGCGGAGTTACGGGCGCCTTGCGTTATCCTTCGTATTAGGGCAAGCGGAGAATCCGCGCAAACTTTTTGTTGAATCCGCCGCCGCCGATGCGCGCAATGCGTTCTATATGTTCTATATAGCACGTCTGCCAAGTTTGCAACGCGTCGCAGCAGCAGGAGCGGAGTTACGGGCGCCTTGCGTTATCCTTCGTATTAGGGCAAGCGGAGAATCCGCGCAAACTTTTTGTTGAATCCGCCGCCGCCGATGCGCGCAATGCGTTCTATATGTTCTATATAGCACGTCTGCCAAGTTTGCAACGCGTCGCAGCAGCAGGAGCGGAGTTACGGGCGCCTTGCGTTATCCTTCGTATTAGGGCAAGCGGAGAATCCCCGCAAACTTTTTGTTGAATCCGCCGCCGCCGATGCGCGCAATGCGTTCTATATGTTCTATATAGCACGTCTGCCAAGTTTGTAACGCGTCGCAGCAGCAGGAGCGGAGTTACGGGCGCCTTGCGTTATCCTTCGTATTAGGGCAAGCGGAGAATCCGCGCAAACTTTTTGTTGAATCCGCCGCCGCCGATGCGCGCAATGCGTTCTATATGTTCTATATAGCACGTCTGCCAAGTTTGCAACGCGTCGCAGCAGCAGGAGCGGAGTTACGGGCGCCTTGCGTTATCCTTCGTATTAGGGCAAGCGGAGAATCCGCGCAAACTTTTTGTTGAATCCGCCGCCGCCGATGCGCGCAATGCGTTCTATATGTTCTATATAGCACGTCTGCCAAGTTTGCAACGCGTCGCAGCAGCAGGAGCGGAGTTACGGGCGCCTTGCGTTATCCTTCGTATTAGGGCAAGCGGAGAATCCGCGCAAACTTTTTTTGTTGAATCCGCCGCCGCCGATGCGCGCAATGCGTTCTATATGTTCTATATAGCACGTCTGCCAAGTTTGCAACGCGTCGCAGCAGCAGGAGCGGAGTTACGGGCGCCTTGCGTTATCCTTCGTATTAGGGCAAGCGGAGAATCCGCGCAAACTTTTTGTTGAATCCGCCGCCGCCGATGCGCGCAATGCGTTCTATATGTTCTATATAGCACGTCTGCCAAGTTTGCAACGCGTCGCAGTAGCAGGAGCGGGTTACGGGCGCCTTGCGTTATCCTTCGTATTAGGGCAAGCGGAGAATCCGCGCAAACTTTTTGTTGAATCCGCCGCCGCCGATGCGCGCAATGCGTTCTATATGTTCTATATAGCACGTCTGCCAAGTTTGCAACGCGTCGCAGCAGCAGGAGCGGAGTTACGGGCGCCTTGCGTTATCCTTCGTATTAGGGCAAGCGGAGAATCCGCGCAAACTTTTTGTTGAATCCGCCGCCGCCGATGCGCGCAATGCGTTCTATATGTTCTATATAGCACGTCTGCCAAGTTTGCAACGCGTCGCAGCAGCAGGAGCGGAGTTACGGGCGCCTTGCGTTATCCTTCGTATTAGGGCAAGCGGAGAATCCGCGCAAACTTTTTGTTGAATCCGCCGCCGCCGATGCGCGCAATGCGTTCTATATGTTCTATATAGCACGTCTGCCAAGTTTGCAACGCGTCGCAGCAGCAGGAGCGGAGTTACGGGCGCCTTGCGTTATCCTTCGTATTAGGGCAAGCGGAGAATCCGCGCAAACTTTTTGTTGAATCCGCCGCCGCCGATGCGCGCAATGCGTTCTATATGTCCTATATAGCACGTCTGCCAAGTTTGCAACGCGTCGCAGCAGCAGGAGCGGAGTTACGGGCGCCTTGCGTTATCCTTCGTATTACGGCAAGCGGAGAATCCGTGCAAACTTTTGTTGAATCCGCCGCCGCCGATGCGCGCAATGCGTTCTATATTCTCTATATAGCACGTCTGCCAAGTTTGCAACGCGTCGCAGCAGCAGGAGCGGAGTTACGGGCGCCTTGCGTTATCCTTCGTATTAGGGCAAGCGGAGAATCCGCGCAAACTTTTTGTTGAATCCGCCGCCGCCGATGCGCGCAATGCGTTCTATATATTCTATATAGCACGTCTGCCAAGTTTGCAACGCGTCGCAGCAGCAGGAGCGGAGTTACGGGCGCCTTGCGTTATCCCTCGTATTAGGGCAAGCGGAGAATCCCCGCAAACTTCCTGTAGAATCCGCCGCCGCCGATGCGCGCAATGCGTTCTATATGTTCTATATAGCACGTCTGCCAAGTTTGCAACGCGTCGCAGCAGCAGGAGCGGAGTTACGGGCGCCTTGCGGTATCCTTCGTATTAGGGCAAGCGGAGAATCCGCGCAAACTTTTTGTTGAATCCGCCGCCGCCGATGCGCGCAATGCGTTCTATATGTTCTATATAGCACGTCTGCCACGTTTGCAACGCGTCGCAGCAGCAGGAGCGGAGTTACGGGCGCCTTGCGTTATCCTTCGTATTAGGGCAAGCGGAGAATCCGCGCAAACTTTTGTTGAATCCGCCGCCGCCGATGCGCGCAATGCGTTCTATATGTTCTATATAGCACGTCTGCCAAGTTTGCAACGCGTCGCAGCAGCAGGAGCGGAGTTACGGGCGCCTTGCGTTATCCTTCGTATTAGGGCAAGCGGAGAATCCGCGCAAACTTTTGTTGAATCCGCCGCCGCCGATGCGCGCAATGCGTTCTATATGTTCTATATAGCACGTCTGCCAAGTTTGCAACGCGTCGCAGCAGCAGGAGCGGAGTTACGGGCGCCTTGCGTTATCCTTCGTATTAGGGCAAGCGGAGAATCCGCGCAAACTTTTTGTTGAATCCGCCGCCGCCGATGCGCGCAATGCGTTCTATATGTTCTATATAGCACGTCTGCCAAGTTTGCAACGCGTCGCAGCAGCAGGAGCGGAGTTACGGGCGCCTTGCGTTATCCTTCGTATTAGGGCAAGCGGAGAATCCGCGCAAACTTTTTGTTGAATCCGCCGCCGCCGATGCGCGCAATGCGTTCTATATGTTCTATATAGCACGTCTGCCAAGTTTGCAACGCGTCGCAGCAGCAGGAGCGGAGTTACGGGCGCCTTGCGTTATCCTTCGTATTAGGGCAAGCGGAGAATCCGCGCAAACTTTTTGTTGAATCCGCCGCCGCCGATGCGCGCAATGCGTTCTATATGTTCTATATAGCACGTCTGCCAAGTTTGCAACGCGTCGCAGCAGCAGGAGCGGAGTTACGGGCGCCTTGCGTTATCCTTCGTATTAGGGCAAGCGGAGAATCCGCGCAAACTTTTTGTTGAATCCGCCGCCGCCGATGCGCGCAATGCGTTCTATATGTTCTATATAGCACGTCTGCCAAGTTTGCAACGCGTCGCAGCAGCAGGAGCGGAGTTACGGGCGCCTTGCGTTATCCTTCGTATTAGGGCAAGCGGAGAATCCGCGCAAACTTTTTGTTGAATCCGCCGCCGCCGATGCGCGCAATGCGTTCTATATGTCCTATATAGCACGTCTGCCAAGTTTGCAACGCGTCGCAGCAGCAGGAGCGGAGTTACGGGCGCCTTGCGTTATCCTTCGTATTACGGCAAGCGGAGAATCCGTGCAAACTTTTTGTTGAATCCGCCGCCGCCGATGCGCGCAATGCGTTCTATATTCTCTATATAGCACGTCTGCCAAGTTTGCAACGCGTCGCAGCAGCAGGAGCGGAGTTACGGGCGCCTTGCGTTATCCTTCGTATTAGGGCAAGCGGAGAATCCGCGCAAACTTTTTGTTGAATCCGCCGCCGCCGATGCGCGCAATGCGTTCTATATATTCTATATAGCACGTCTGCCAAGTTTGCAACGCGTCGCAGCAGCAGGAGCGGAGTTACGGGCGCCTTGCGTTATCCCTCGTATTAGGGCAAGCGGAGAATCCCCGCAAACTTCCTGTAGAATCCGCCGCCGCCGATGCGCGCAATGCGTTCTATATGTTCTATATAGCACGTCTGCCAAGTTTGCAACGCGTCGCAGCAGCAGGAGCGGAGTTACGGGCGCCTTGCGGTATCCTTCGTATTAGGGCAAGCGGAGAATCCGCGCAAACTTTTTGTTGAATCCGCCGCCGCCGATGCGCGCAATGCGTTCTATATGTTCTATATAGCACGTCTGCCACGTTTGCAACGCGTCGCAGCAGCAGGAGCGGAGTTACGGGCGCCTTGCGTTATCCTTCGTATTAGGGCAAGCGGAGAATCCGCGCAAACTTTTTGTTGAATCCGCCGCCGCCGATGCGCGCAATGCGTTCTATATGTTCTATATAGCACGTCTGCCAAGTTTGCAACGCGTCGCAGCAGCAGGAGCGGAGTTACGGGCGCCTTGCGTTATCCTTCGTATTAGGGCAAGCGGAGAATCCGCGCAAACTTTTTGTTGAATCCGCCGCCGCCGATGCGCGCAATGCGTTCTATATGTTCTATATAGCACGTCTGCCAAGTTTGCAACGCGTCGCAGCAGCAGGAGCGGAGTTACGGGCGCCTTGCGTTATCCTTCGTATTAGGGCAAGCGGAGAATCCGCGCAAACTTTTTGTTGAATCCGCCGCCGCCGATGCGCGCAATGCGTTCTATATGTTCTATATAGCACGTCTGCCAAGTTTGCAACGCGTCGCAGCAGCAGGAGCGGAGTTACGGGCGCCTTGCGTTATCCTTCGTATTAGGGCAAGCGGAGAATCCGCGCAAACTTTTTGTTGAATCCGCCGCCGCCGATGCGCGCAATGCGTTCTATATGTTCTATATAGCACGTCTGCCAAGTTTGCAACGCGTCGCAGCAGCAGGAGCGGAGTTACGGGCGCCTTGCGTTATCCTTCGTATTAGGGCAAGCGGAGAATCCGCGCAAACTTTTTGTTGAATCCGCCGCCGCCGATGCGCGCAATGCGTTCTATATGTTCTATATAGCACGTCTGCCAAGTTTGCAACGCGTCGCAGCAGCAGGAGCGGAGTTACGGGCGCCTTGCGTTATCCTTCGTATTAGGGCAAGCGGAGAATCCGCGCAAACTTTTGTTGAATCCGCCGCCGCCGATGCGCGCAATGCGTTCTATATGTTCTATATAGCACGTCTGCCAAGTTTGCAACGCGTCGCAGCAGCAGGAGCGGAGTTACGGGCGCCTTGCGTTATCCTTCGTATTAGGGCAAGCGGAGAATCCGCGCAAACTTTTTGTTGAATCCGCCGCCGCCGATGCGCGCAATGCGTTCTATATGTCCTATATAGCACGTCTGCCAAGTTTGCAACGCGTCGCAGCAGCAGGAGCGGAGTTACGGGCGCCTTGCGTTATCCTTCGTATTACGGCAAGCGGAGAATCCGTGCAAACTTTTTGTTGAATCCGCCGCCGCCGATGCGCGCAATGCGTTCTATATTCTCTATATAGCACGTCTGCCAAGTTTGCAACGCGTCGCAGCAGCAGGAGCGGAGTTACGGGCGCCTTGCGTTATCCTTCGTATTAGGGCAAGCGGAGAATCCGCGCAAACTTTTTGTTGAATCCGCCGCCGCCGATGCGCGCAATGCGTTCTATATATTCTATATAGCACGTCTGCCAAGTTTGCAACGCGTCGCAGCAGCAGGAGCGGAGTTACGGGCGCCTTGCGTTATCCCTCGTATTAGGGCAAGCGGAGAATCCCCGCAAACTTCCTGTAGAATCCGCCGCCGCCGATGCGCGCAATGCGTTCTATATGTTCTATATAGCACGTCTGCCAAGTTTGCAACGCGTCGCAGCAGCAGGAGCGGAGTTACGGGCGCCTTGCGGTATCCTTCGTATTAGGGCAAGCGGAGAATCCGCGCAAACTTTTTTTGTTGAATCCGCCGCCGCCGATGCGCGCAATGCGTTCTATATGTTCTATATAGCACGTCTGCCACGTTTGCAACGCGTCGCAGCAGCAGGAGCGGAGTTACGGGCGCCTGCGTTATCCTTCGTATTAGGGCAAGCGGAGAATCCGCGCAAACTTTTTGTTGAATCCGCCGCCGCCGATGCGCGTAATGCGTTCTATATATTTCTATATAGCACGTCTGCCAAGTTTGCAACGCGTCGCAGCAGCAGGAGCGGGAGTTACGGGCGCCTTGCGTTATCCTTCGTATTAGGGCAAGCGGAGAATCCGCGCAAACTTTTTGTTGAATCCGCCGCCGCCGATGCGCGCAATGCGTTCTATATGTTCTATATAGCACGTCTCCCAAGTTTGCAACGCGTCGCAGCAGCAGGAGCGGAGTTACGGGCGCCTTGGGTTATCCTTCGTATTGGGGCAAGCGGAGAATCCGCGCAAACTTTTTTGTTGAATCCCGCCGCCCGCCGATACGCGCAATGCGTTCTATATGTTCTATATAGCAGGTCTGCCAAGTTTGCAACGCGTCGCAGCAGCAGGAGCGGAGTTATGGGCGCCTTGCGTTATCCTTCGTATTAGGGCAAGCGGAGAATCCGCGCAAACTTTTTGTTGAATCCGCCGCCGCCGATGCGCGCAATGCGTTCTATATGTTCTATATAGCACGTCTGCCAAGTTTGCAACGCGTCGCAGCAGCAGGAGCGGAGTTACGGGCGCCTTGGGTTATCCTTCGTATTAGAGGCAAGCGGAGAATCCGCGCAAACTTTTTGTTGAATCCGCCGCCGCCGATGCGCGCGCAATGCGTTCTATATGTTCTATATAGCACGTCTGCCAAGTTTGCAACGCGTCGCAGCAGCAGGAGCGGAGTTACGGGCGCCTTGGGTTATCCTTCGTATTAGGGCAAGCGGAGAATCCGCGCAAACTTTTTGTTGAATCCGCCGCCGCCGATGCGCGCAATGCGTTCTATATGTTCTATATAGCACGTCTGCCAAGTTTGCAACGCGTCGCAGCAGCAGGAGCGGAGTTACGGGCGCCTTGCGTTATCCTTCGTATTAGGGCAAGCGGAGAATCCGCGCAAACTTTTTGTTGAATCCGCCGCCGCCGATGCGCGCAATGCGTTCTATGTTCTATAGCGTCTGCCAAGTTTGCAACGCGTCGCAGCAGCAGGAGCGGAGTTACGGGCGCCTTGCGTTATCCTTCGTATTAGGGCAAGCGGAGAATCCGCGCAAACTTTTTGTTGAATCCGCCGCCGATGCGCGCAATGCGTTCTATATGTTCTATATAGCACGTCTGCCAAGTTTGCAACGCGTCGCAGCAGCAGGAGCGGAGTTACGCGCGCCTTGCGTTATCCTTCGTATTAGGGCAGCGGAGAATCCGCGCAAACTTTTTGTTGAATCCGCCGCCGCCGATGCGCGCAATGCGTTCTATATGTTCTATATAGCACGTCTGCCATTTGCAACGCGTCGCAGCAGCAGGAGCGGAGTTACGGGCGCCTTGGGTTATCCTTCGTATTAGGCAAGCGGAGAATCCGCGCAAACTTTTTGTTGAATCCGCCGCCGCCGATGCGCGCAATGCGTTCTATATGTTCTATATAGCACGTCTGCCAAGTTTGCAACGCGTCGCAGCAGCAGGAGCGGAGTTACGGGCGCCTTGGGTTATCCTTCGTATTAGGGCAAGCGGAGAATCCGCGCAAACTTTTTGTTGAATCCGCCGCCGCCGATGCGCGCAATGCGTTCTATATGTTCTATATAGCACGTCTGCCAAGTTTGCAACGCGTCGCAGCAGCAGGAGCGGAGTTACGGGCGCCTTGCGTTATCCTTCGTATTAGGGCAAGCGGAGAATCCGCGCAAACTTTTTGTTGAATCCGCCGCCGCCGATGCGCGCAATGCGTTCTATATGTTCTATATAGCACGTCTGCCAAGTTTGCAACGCGTCGCAGCAGCAGGAGCGGAGTTACGGGCGCCTTGCGTTATCCTTCGTATTAGGGCAAGCGGAGAATCCGCGCAAACTTTTTGTTGAATCCGCCGCCGCCGATGCGCGCAATGCGTTCTATATGTTCTATATAGCACGTCTGCCAAGTTTGCAACGCGTCGCAGCAGCAGGAGCGGAGTTACGGGCGCCTTGCGTTATCCTTCGTATTAGGGCAAGCGGAGAATCCGCGCAAACTTTTTGTTGAATCCGCCGCCGCCGATGCGCGCAATGCGTTCTATATGTTCTATATAGCACGTCTGCCAAGTTTGCAACGCGTCGCAGCAGCAGGAGCGGAGTTACGGGCGCCTTGCGTTATCCTTCGTATTAGGGCAAGCGGAGAATCCGCGCAAACTTTTTGTTGAATCCGCCGCCGCCGATGCGCGCAATGCGTTCTATATGTTCTATATAGCACGTCTGCCAAGTTTGCAACGCGTCGCAGCAGCAGGAGCGGAGTTACGGGCGCCTTGCGTTATCCTTCGTATTAGGGCAAGCGGAGAATCCGCGCAAACTTTTTGTTGAATCCGCCGCCGCCGATGCGCGCAATGCGTTCTATATGTTCTATATAGCACGTCTGCCAAGTTTGCAACGCGTCGCAGCAGCAGGAGCGGAGTTACGGGCGCCTTGCGTTATCCTTCGTATTAGGGCAAGCGGAGAATCCGCGCAAACTTTTTGTTGAATCCGCCGCCGCCGATGCGCGCAATGCGTTCTATATGTTCTATATAGCACGTCTGCCAAGTTTGCAACGCGTCGCAGCAGCAGGAGCGGAGTTACGGGCGCCTTGCGTTATCCTTCGTATTAGGGCAAGCGGAGAATCCGCGCAAACTTTTGTTGAATCCGCCGCCGCCGATGCGCGCAATGCGTTCTATATGTTCTATATAGCACGTCTGCCAAGTTTGCAACGCGTCGCAGCAGCAGGAGCGGAGTTACGGGCGCCTTGCGTTATCCTTCGTATTAGGGCAAGCGGAGAATCCGCGCAAACTTTTTGTTGAATCCGCCGCCGCCGATGCGCGCAATGCGTTCTATATGTTCTATATAGCACGTCTGCCAAGTTTGCAACGCGTCGCAGCAGCAGGAGCGGAGTTACGGGCGCCTTGCGTTATCCTTCGTATTAGGGCAAGCGGAGAATCCGCGCAAACTTTTTGTTGAATCCGCCGCCGCCGATGCGCGCAATGCGTTCTATATGTTCTATATAGCACGTCTGCCAAGTTTGCAACGCGTCGCAGCAGCAGGAGCGGAGTTACGGGCGCCTTGCGTTATCCTTCGTATTAGGGCAAGCGGAGAATCCGCGCAAACTTTTTGTTGAATCCGCCGCCGCCGATGCGCGCAATGCGTTCTATATGTTCTATATAGCACGTCTGCCAAGTTTGCAACGCGTCGCAGCAGCAGGAGCGGAGTTACGGGCGCCTTGCGTTATCCTTCGTATTAGGGCAAGCGGAGAATCCGCGCAAACTTTTTGTTGAATCCGCCGCCGCCGATGCGCGCAATGCGTTCTATATGTTCTATATAGCACGTCTGCCAAGTTTGCAACGCGTCGCAGCAGCAGGAGCGGAGTTACGGGCGCCTTGCGTTATCCTTCGTATTAGGGCAAGCGGAGAATCCGCGCAAACTTTTTGTTGAATCCGCCGCCGCCGATGCGCGCAATGCGTTCTATATGTTCTATATAGCACGTCTGCCAAGTTTGCAACGCGTCGCAGCAGCAGGAGCGGAGTTACGGGCGCCTTGCGTTATCCTTCGTATTAGGGCAAGCGGAGAATCCGCGCAAACTTTTTGTTGAATCCGCCGCCGCCGATGCGCGCAATGCGTTCTATATGTTCTATATAGCACGTCTGCCAAGTTTGCAACGCGTCGCAGCAGCAGGAGCGGAGTTACGGGCGCCTTGCGTTATCCTTCGTATTAGGGCAAGCGGAGAATCCGCGCAAACTTTTTGTTGAATCCGCCGCCGCCGATGCGCGCAATGCGTTCTATATGTTCTATATAGCACGTCTGCCAAGTTTGCAACGCGTCGCAGCAGCAGGAGCGGAGTTACGGGCGCCTTGCGTTATCCTTCGTATTAGGGCAAGCGGAGAATCCGCGCAAACTTTTGTTGAATCCGCCGCCGCCGATGCGCGCAATGCGTTCTATATGTTCTATATAGCACGTCTGCCAAGTTTGCAACGCGTCGCAGCAGCAGGAGCGGAGTTACGGGCGCCTTGCGTTATCCTTCGTATTAGGGCAAGCGGAGAATCCGCGCAAACTTTTTGTTGAATCCGCCGCCGCCGATGCGCGCAATGCGTTCTATATGTTCTATATAGCACGTCTG
>CM043024.1:11899407-11919397 GCA_023690525.1 Holotrichia oblita
AACGCGTCGCAGCAGCAGGAGCGGAGTTACGTGCGCCTTGCGTTATCCTTCGTATTAGGGCAAGCGGAGAATCCGCGCAAACTTTTTGTTGAATCCGCCGCCGCCGATGCGCGCAATGCGTTCTATATGTTCTATATAGCACGTCTGCCAAGTTTGCAACGCGTCGCAGCAGCAGGAGCGGAGTTACGGTGCGCCTTGCGTTATCCTTCGTATTAGGGCAAGCGGAGAATCCGCGCAAACTTTTTGTTGAATCCGCCGCCGCCGATGCGCGCAATGCGTTCTATATGTTCTATATAGCACGTCTGCCAAGTTTGCAACGCGTCGCAGCAGCAGGAGCGGAGTTACGTGCGCCTTGCGTTATCCTTCGTATTAGGGCAAGCGGAGAATCCGCGCAAACTTTTTGTTGAATCCGCCGCCGCCGATGCGCGCAATGCGTTCTATATGTTCTATATAGCACGTCTGCCAAGTTTGCAACGCGTCGCAGCAGCAGGAGCGGAGTTACGTGCGCCTTGCGTTATCCTTCGTATTAGGGCAAGCGGAGAATCCGCGCAAACTTTTTGTTGAATCCGCCGCCGCCGATGCGCGCAATGCGTTCTATATGTTCTATATAGCACGTCTGCCAAGTTTGCAACGCGTCGCAGCAGCAGGAGCGGAGTTACGGGCGCCTTGCGTTATCCTTCGTATTAGGGCAAGCGGAGAATCCGCGCAAACTTTTTGTTGAATCCGCCGCCGCCGATGCGCGCAATGCGTTCTATATGTTCTATATAGCACGTCTGCCAAGTTTGCAACGCGTCGCAGCAGCAGGAGCGGAGTTACGGGCGCCTTGCGTTATCCTTCGTATTAGGGCAAGCGGAGAATCCGCGCAAACTTTTTGTTGAATCCGCCGCCGCCGATGCGCGCAATGCGTTCTATATGTTCTATATAGCACGTCTGCCAAGTTTGCAACGCGTCGCAGCAGCAGGAGCGGAGTTACGGGCGCCTTGCGTTATCCTTCGTATTAGGGCAAGCGGAGAATCCGCGCAAACTTTTTGTTGAATCCGCCGCCGCCGATGCGCGCAATGCGTTCTATATGTTCTATATAGCACGTCTGCCAAGTTTGCAACGCGTCGCAGCAGCAGGAGCGGAGTTACGGGCGCCTTGCGTTATCCTTCGTATTAGGGCAAGCGGAGAATCCGCGCAAACTTTTTGTTGAATCCGCCGCCGCCGATGCGCGCAATGCGTTCTATATGTTCTATATAGCACGTCTGCCAAGTTTGCAACGCGTCGCAGCAGCAGGAGCGGAGTTACGTGCGCCTTGCGTTATCCTTCGTATTAGGGCAAGCGGAGAATCCGTGCAAACTTTTTGTTGAATCCGCCGCCGCCGATGCGCGCAATGCGTTCTATATGTTCTATATAGCACGTCTGCCAAGTTTGCAACGCGTCGCAGCAGCAGGAGCGGAGTTACGTGCGCCTTGCGTTATCCTTCGTATTAGGGCAAGCGGAGAATCCGTGCAAACTTTTTGTTGAATCCGCCGCCGCCGATGCGCGCAATGCGTTCTATATGTTCTATATAGCACGTCTGCCAAGTTTGCAACGCGTCGCAGCAGCAGCAGAGCGGAGTTACGTGCGCCTTGCGTTATCCTTCGTATTAGGGCAAGCGGAGAATCCGCGCAAACTTTTTGTTGAATCCGCCGCCGCCGATGCGCGCAATGCGTTCTATATGTTCTATATAGCACGTCTGCCAAGTTTGCAACGCGTCGCAGCAGCAGGAGCGGAGTTACGGGCGCCTTGCGTTATCCTTCGTATTAGGGCAAGCGGAGAATCCGCGCAAACTTTTTGTTGAATCCGCCGCCGCCGATGCGCGCAATGCGTTCTATATGTTCTATATAGCACGTCTGCCAAGTTTGCAACGCGTCGCAGCAGCAGGAGCGGAGTTACGGGCGCCTTGCGTTATCCTTCGTATTAGGGCAAGCGGAGAATCCGCGCAAACTTTTTGTTGAATCCGCCGCCGCCGATGCGCGCAATGCGTTCTATATGTTCTATATAGCACGTCTGCCAAGTTTGCAACGCGTCGCAGCAGCAGGAGCGGAGTTACGGGCGCCTTGCGTTATCCTTCGTATTAGGGCAAGCGGAGAATCCGCGCAAACTTTTTGTTGAATCCGCCGCCGCCGATGCGCGCAATGCGTTCTATATGTTCTATATAGCACGTCTGCCAAGTTTGCAACGCGTCGCAGCAGCAGGAGCGGAGTTACGGGCGCCTTGCGTTATCCTTCGTATTAGGGCAAGCGGAGAATCCGCGCAAACTTTTTGTTGAATCCGCCGCCGCCGATGCGCGCAATGCGTTCTATATATGTTCTATATAGCACGTCTGCCAAGTTTGCAACGCGTCGCAGCAGCAGGAGCGGAGTTTACGTGCGCCTTGCGTTATCCTTCGTATTAGGGCAAGCGGAGAATCCGCGCAAACTTTTTGTTGAATCCGCCGCCGCCGATGCGCGCAATGCGTTCTATATGTTCTATATAGCACGTCTGCCAAGTTTGCAACGCGTCGCAGCAGCAGGAGCGGAGTTACGGGCGCCTTGCGTTATCCTTCGTATTAGGGCAAGCGGAGAATCCGCGCAAACTTTTTGTTGAATCCGCCGCCGCCGATGCGCGCAATGCGTTCTATATGTTCTATATAGCACGTCTGCCAAGTTTGCAACGCGTCGCAGCAGCAGGAGCGGAGTTACGGGCGCCTTGCGTTATCCTTCGTATTAGGGCAAGCGGAGAATCCGCGCAAACTTTTTGTTGAATCCGCCGCCGCCGATGCGCGCAATGCGTTCTATATGTTCTATATAGCACGTCTGCCAAGTTTGCAACGCGTCGCAGCAGCAGGAGCGGAGTTACGGGCGCCTTGCGTTATCCTTCGTATTAGGGCAAGCGGAGAATCCGCGCAAACTTTTTGTTGAATCCGCCGCCGCCGATGCGCGCAATGCGTTCTATATGTTCTATATAGCACGTCTGCCAAGTTTGCAACGCGTCGCAGCAGCAGGAGCGGAGTTACGGGCGCCTTGCGTTATCCTTCGTATTAGGGCAAGCGGAGAATCCGCGCAAACTTTTTGTTGAATCCGCCGCCGCCGATGCGCGCAATGCGTTCTATATGTTCTATATAGCACGTCTGCCAAGTTTGCAACGCGTCGCAGCAGCAGGAGCGGAGTTACGGGCGCCTTGCGTTATCCTTCGTATTAGGGCAAGCGGAGAATCCGCGCAAACTTTTTGTTGAATCCGCCGCCGCCGATGCGCGCAATGCGTTCTATATGTTCTATATAGCACGTCTGCCAAGTTTGCAACGCGTCGCAGCAGCAGGAGCGGAGTTACGTGCGCCTTGCGTTATCCTTCGTATTAGGGCAAGCGGAGAATCCGTGCAAACTTTTTGTTGAATCCGCCGCCGCCGATGCGCGCAATGCGTTCTATATGTTCTATATAGCACGTCTGCCAAGTTTGCAACGCGTCGCAGCAGCAGGAGCGGAGTTACGTGCGCCTTGCGTTATCCTTCGTATTAGGGCAAGCGGAGAATCCGTGCAAACTTTTTGTTGAATCCGCCGCCGCCGATGCGCGCAATGCGTTCTATATGTTCTATATAGCACGTCTGCCAAGTTTGCAACGCGTCGCAGCAGCAGGAGCGGAGTTACGTGCGCCTTGCGTTATCCTTCGTATTAGGGCAAGCGGAGAATCCGTGCAAACTTTTTGTTGAATCCGCCGCCGCCGATGCGCGAAATGCGTTCTATATATATGTTCTATATAGCACGTCTGCCAAGTTTTGCAACGCGTCGCAGCAGCAGGAGCGGAGTTACGTGCGCCTTGCGTTATCCTTCGTATTAGGGCAAGCGGAGAATCCGTGCAAACTTTTGTTGAATCCGTCGCCGCCGATGCGCGCAATGCGTTCTATATGTTCTATATAGCACGTCTGCCAAGTTTGCAACGCGTCGCAGCAGCAGGAGCGGAGTTACGTGCGCCTTGCGTTACCCTTCGTATTAGGGCAAGCGGAGAATCTGGCCTGAAGCTTTTCGTGGAATCCGCCGCCGTCGATGAGCGCAATGCGTTCTATATGTACTATATAGCACGTCTGCCAAGTTTGCAACGCGTCGCAGCAGCAGGAGCGGAGTTACGTGCGCCTTGCGTTATCCTTCCTATTAGGGCAAGCGGAGAATCCGTGCAAATTTTTGTTGAATCCGCCACCGCCGATGGGCGCGATGCGTTCTATGTGTCCTATATAGCACGTCTGCCAAGTTTTAAACGCGTCGCAGCAGCAGGAGCGGAGTTACGTGCGCCTTGCGTTATGCTTCGTATTAAAGGCAAGCGGAGAATCCGTGCAAACTTTTTGTTGAATCCGCCACCGCCGATGCGCGCAATGCGTTCTATATGTTCTATATAGCACGTCTGCCACCACCGATGCGCGCTATGCCTTCTATATGTTCTATACAGCACGTGCAGTTTGCACCGCGTCGCAGCGGGTTACGTGCGCCTTGCGTTATCCTTCGTAGGGCCAGCGGAGAATCCGTGCAAACTCTTTGTTGAATCCCGCCGCAGCCGATGCGCGCAATGCGTTCTATATGTTCTACATAGCACGTCTGCCAAGTTTGCAACGCGTTGCAGCAGCAGGAGCGGAGTTACGATGCCGTTACCTTATCCCTTCGTAGTAGGGCAAGCGGAGAATCCGTGCAAACTTTTGTTGAATCCGCCACCGCCGATGCGCGCTATGCGTTCTATATGTTCTGTAGCGTCTGCAAGTTTGCACCGCGTCGCAGCAGCAGGAGCGGGTTACGTGCGCCTTGCGTTATCCTTCGTATTAGGGCAACCGGAGAATCCGCGCAACTTTTTGTTGATCCGCCACCACCGATGCGCGCTATGCCTTCTATATGTTCTATATAGCACGTCTGCCAAGTTTGCAACGCGTCGCAGCAGCAGGAGCGGAGTTATGTGCCCCTTGCGTTATCCTTCGTATTAGGGCAAGCGGAGAATCCGTGCAAACTTTTTGTTGAATCCGCCGCCGCCGATGCGCGAAATGCGTTCTATATGTTCTATGTTTGCAACGCGTCGCAGCAGCAGTAGCGGAGTTTGCAATTTCGTTATCCATCGCAGCAGCAGGAGCGTTGAATACGTTACGTGCGCCTTTACCGAAGCGGAGTTATGCTTCGTATTAGGGCAAGCGGAGAATCCGTGCTAACTTTGTTGTTGAATCCGCCACCGCCGATGCGCGCAATGCGTTCTATATGTTCTATATAGCACGTCTGCCAAGTTTGCAACGCTTCGCTGCAACAGGGCGGAGTTACGTGCGCTGCTGCGTTATCCTTCGTATTAGGGCCAGCGGAGAATCCGTGCAAAATTTTGTTGAATCCGCCGCCGCCGATGCGCGCAATGCGTTCTATATTTCTACTTAGCACGTCTGCCAAGTTTGCAGCCCGTTGCAGCAGCAGGAGCAGGTTACGTGCGCCTTGTTATCCTTCGTATTGGAACGGAGAATCCGTGCAAACTTTCTGTTGAATCCGCCGCCGCCGATACGCGCAGTGCGTTCTATATGTTCTATATAGCGTCTGCCAAGTTTGCAACGCGTCGCAGCAGCAGGAGCGGGGTTACGTGCGCCTTGCGTTATTCTTCGTATTAGGGCAAGCGGAGAATCCGCGCAAACTTTTGTTGAATCCGCCGCCGCCGATGCGCGCAATGCGTTCTATATGTTCTATATAGCACGTCTGCCAAGTTGCAACGCGTCGCAGCAGCAGGAGGGCGGCGTTACGTGCGCCGTTATCCTTCGTATTAGGGCAAGCGGAGAATCCGCGCAAACTTTTTGTTGAATCCGCCGCCGCCGATGCGCGCAATGCGTTCTATATGTTCTGTATAGCACGTCTGCCAAGTTTGCAACGCGTCGCTGCAGCAGGAGCGGAGTTACGTGCGCCTGGCGTTATCCTTCGTATTAGGGCAAGCGGAGAATCCGTACAAACTTTTGTTGAATCCGCCGCCGCCGATGCGCGAAATGCGTTCTATATGTTCTATATAGCACGCCTGCAAGTTTGCAGCGCGTCGCAGCAGCAGTAGCGGAGTTACGTGCGCCTTGCGTTATCCTTCGTATTAGGGCAAGCGGAGAATCCGTGCAAACTTTTGTTGAATCCGTCGCCGCCGTGCGCCAATGCGTTCTATATGTTCTATATATAGCACGTCTGCCAAGTTGCAACGCGTCGCTGCAGCAGGAGCGGAGTTACGTGCGCCTTTACGTTATCCTTCCTATTAAGGCAAGCGGAGAATCCGTGCAAACTTTTTGTTGAATCCGCCACCGCCGATGAGCGCAATGCGTTCTATAGCACGTCTGCCAAGTTTGCAACGCGTCGCTGCAGCAGGAGCCTTGCGTGCGCCTTGCGTGCCGCTTCGTATTAGGGCAAGCGGTGAATCCGTGCAAACTTTTTGTTGAATCCGCCGCCGCCGATGCGCGCAATGCGTTCTATATGTTCTATAGCAGGTCTGCGAAGTTTGCAACGCGTCGCAGCAGCAGGAGCGGAGTTACGTGCGCCTTGCGTTATCCTTCGTATTAGGGCAAGCGGAGAATCCGTGCAAACTTTTTGTTGAATCCGCCGCCGCCGATGCGCGCAATGCGTTCTATATGTTCTATATAGCACGTCTGCCAAGTTTGCAACGCGTCGCAGCAGCAGGAGCGGAGTTACGGGCGCCTTGCGTTATCCTTCGTATTAGGGCAAGCGGAGAATCCGCGCAAACTTTTTGTTGAATCCGCCGCCGCCGATGCGCGCAATGCGTTCTATATGTTCTATATAGCACGTCTGCCAAGTTTGCAACGCGTCGCAGCAGCAGGAGCGGAGTTACGGGCGCCTTGCGTTATCCTTCGTATTAGGGCAAGCGGAGAATCCGCGCAAACTTTTTGTTGAATCCGCCGCCGCCGATGCGCGCAATGCGTTCTATATGTTCTATATAGCACGTCTGCCAAGTTTGCAACGCGTCGCAGCAGCAGGAGCGGAGTTACGGGCGCCTTGCGTTATCCTTCGTATTAGGGCAAGCGGAGAATCCGCGCAAACTTTTTGTTGAATCCGCCGCCGCCGATGCGCGCAATGCGTTCTATATGTTCTATATAGCACGTCTGCCAAGTTTGCAACGCGTCGCAGCAGCAGGAGCGGAGTTACGGGCGCCTTGCGTTATCCTTCGTATTAGGGCAAGCGGAGAATCCGCGCAAACTTTTTGTTGAATCCGCCGCCGCCGATGCGCGCAATGCGTTCTATATGTTCTATATAGCACGTCTGCCAAGTTTGCAACGCGTCGCAGCAGCAGGAGCGGAGTTACGGGCGCCTTGCGTTATCCTTCGTATTAGGGCAAGCGGAGAATCCGCGCAAACTTTTTGTTGAATCCGCCGCCGCCGATGCGCGCAATGCGTTCTATATGTTCTATATAGCACGTCTGCCAAGTTTGCAACGCGTCGCAGCAGCAGGAGCGGCGTTACGGGCGCCTTGCGTTATCCTTCGTATTAGGGCAAGCGGAGAATCCGCGCAAACTTTTTGTTGAATCCGCCGCCGCCGATGCGCGCAATGCGTTCTATATGTTCTATATAGCACGTCTGCCAAGTTTGCAACGCGTCGCAGCAGCAGGAGCGGAGTTACGGGCGCCTTGCGTTATCCTTCGTATTAGGGCAAGCGGAGAATCCGCGCAAACTTTTTGTTGAATCCGCCGCCGCCGATGCGCGCAATGCGTTCTATATGTTCTATATAGCACGTCTGCCAAGTTTGCAACGCGTCGCAGCAGCAGGAGCGGAGTTACGGGCGCCTTGCGTTATCCTTCGTATTAGGGCAAGCGGAGAATCCGCGCAAACTTTTTGTTGAATCCGCCGCCGCCGATGCGCGCAATGCGTTCTATATGTTCTATATAGCACGTCTGCCAAGTTTGCAACGCGTCGCAGCAGCAGGAGCGGAGTTACGGGCGCCTTGCGTTATCCTTCGTATTAGGGCAAGCGGAGAATCCGCGCAAACTTTTTGTTGAATCCGCCGCCGCCGATGCGCGCAATGCGTTCTATATGTTCTATATAGCACGTCTGCCAAGTTTGCAACGCGTCGCAGCAGCAGGAGCGGAGTTACGGGCGCCTTGCGTTATCCTTCGTATTAGGGCAAGCGGAGAATCCGCGCAAACTTTTTGTTGAATCCGCCGCCGCCGATGCGCGCAATGCGTTCTATATGTTCTATATAGCACGTCTGCCAAGTTTGCAACGCGTCGCAGCAGCAGGAGCGGAGTTACGGGCGCCTTGCGTTATCCTTCGTATTAGGGCAAGCGGAGAATCCGCGCAAACTTTTTGTTGAATCCGCCGCCGCCGATGCGCGCAATGCGTTCTATATGTTCTATATAGCACGTCTGCCAAGTTTGCAACGCGTCGCAGCAGCAGGAGCGGAGTTACGGGCGCCTTGCGTTATCCTTCGTATTAGGGCAAGCGGAGAATCCGCGCAAACTTTTTGTTGAATCCGCCGCCGCCGATGCGCGCAATGCGTTCTATATGTTCTATATAGCACGTCTGCCAAGTTTGCAACGCGTCGCAGCAGCAGGAGCGGAGTTACGGGCGCCTTGCGTTATCCTTCGTATTAGGGCAAGCGGAGAATCCGCGCAAACTTTTTGTTGAATCCGCCGCCGCCGATGCGCGCAATGCGTTCTATATGTTCTATATAGCACGTCTGCCAAGTTTGCAACGCGTCGCAGCAGCAGGAGCGGAGTTACGGGCGCCTTGCGTTATCCTTCGTATTAGGGCAAGCGGAGAATCCGCGCAAACTTTTTGTTGAATCCGCCGCCGCCGATGCGCGCAATGCGTTCTATATGTTCTATATAGCACGTCTGCCAAGTTTGCAACGCGTCGCAGCAGCAGGAGCGGAGTTACGGGCGCCTTGCGTTATCCTTCGTATTAGGGCAAGCGGAGAATCCGCGCAAACTTTTTGTTGAATCCGCCGCCGCCGATGCGCGCAATGCGTTCTATATGTTCTATATAGCACGTCTGCCAAGTTTGCAACGCGTCGCAGCAGCAGGAGCGGAGTTACGGGCGCCTTGCGTTATCCTTCGTATTAGGGCAAGCGGAGAATCCGCGCAAACTTTTTGTTGAATCCGCCGCCGCCGATGCGCGCAATGCGTTCTATATGTTCTATATAGCACGTCTGCCAAGTTTGCAACGCGTCGCAGCAGCAGGAGCGGAGTTACGGGCGCCTTGCGTTATCCTTCGTATTAGGGCAAGCGGAGAATCCGCGCAAACTTTTTGTTGAATCCGCCGCCGCCGATGCGCGCAATGCGTTCTATATGTTCTATATAGCACGTCTGCCAAGTTTGCAACGCGTCGCAGCAGCAGGAGCGGAGTTACGGGCGCCTTGCGTTATCCTTCGTATTAGGGCAAGCGGAGAATCCGCGCAAACTTTTTGTTGAATCCGCCGCCGCCGATGCGCGCAATGCGTTCTATATGTTCTATATAGCACGTCTGCCAAGTTTGCAACGCGTCGCAGCAGCAGCAGCAGGAGTTACGGAGTTACGCGCCTTGCGTTATCCTTCGTATTAGGGCAAGCGGAGAATCCGCGCAAACTTTTTGTTGAATCCGCCGCCGCCGATGCGCGCAATGCGTTCTATATGTTCTATATAGCACGTCTGCCAAGTTTGCAACGCGTCGCAGCAGCAGGAGCGGAGTTACGGGCGCCTTGCGTTATCCTTCGTATTAGGGCAAGCGGAGAATCCGCGCAAACTTTTTGTTGAATCCGCCGCCGCCGATGCGCGCAATGCGTTCTATATGTTCTATATAGCACGTCTGCCAAGTTTGCAACGCGTCGCAGCAGCAGGAGCGGAGTTACGGGCGCCTTGCGTTATCCTTCGTATTAGGGCAAGCGGAGAATCCGCGCAAACTTTTTGTTGAATCCGCCGCCGCCGATGCGCGCAATGCGTTCTATATGTTCTATATAGCACGTCTGCCAAGTTTGCAACGCGTCGCAGCAGCAGGAGCGGAGTTACGCGCGCCTTGCGTTATCCTTCGTATTAGGGCAAGCGGAGAATCCGCGCAAACTTTTTGTTGAATCCGCCGCCGCCGATGCGCGCAATGCGTTCTATATGTTCTATATAGCACGTCTGCCAAGTTTGCAACGCGTCGCAGCAGCAGGAGCGGAGTTACGGGCGCCTTGCGTTATCCTTCGTATTAGGGCAAGCGGAGAATCCGCGCAAACTTTTTGTTGAATCCGCCGCCGCCGATGCGCGCAATGCGTTCTATATGTTCTATATAGCACGTCTGCCAAGTTTGCAACGCGTCGCAGCAGCAGGAGCGGAGTTACGGGCGCCTTGCGTTATCCTTCGTATTAGGGCAAGCGGAGAATCCGCGCAAACTTTTTGTTGAATCCGCCGCCGCCGATGCGCGCAATGCGTTCTATATGTTCTATATAGCACGTCTGCCAAGTTTGCAACGCGTCGCAGCAGCAGGAGCGGAGTTACGGGCGCCTTGCGTTATCCTTCGTATTAGGGCAAGCGGAGAATCCGCGCAAACTTTTTGTTGAATCCGCCGCCGCCGATGCGCGCAATGCGTTCTATATGTTCTATATAGCACGTCTGCCAAGTTTGCAACGCGTCGCAGCAGCAGGAGCGGAGTTACGGGCGCCTTGCGTTATCCTTCGTATTAGGGCAAGCGGAGAATCCGCGCAAACTTTTTGTTGAATCCGCCGCCGCCGATGCGCGCAATGCGTTCTATATGTTCTATATAGCACGTCTGCCAAGTTTGCAACGCGTCGCAGCAGCAGGAGCGGAGTTACGGGCGCCTTGCGTTATCCTTCGTATTAGGGCAAGCGGAGAATCCGCGCAAACTTTTTGTTGAATCCGCCGCCGCCGATGCGCGCAATGCGTTCTATATGTTCTATATAGCACGTCTGCCAAGTTTGCAACGCGTCGCAGCAGCAGGAGCGGAGTTACGGGCGCCTTGCGTTATCCTTCGTATTAGGGCAAGCGGAGAATCCGCGCAAACTTTTTGTTGAATCCGCCGCCGCCGATGCGCGCAATGCGTTCTATATGTTCTATATAGCACGTCTGCCAAGTTTGCAACGCGTCGCAGCAGCAGGAGCGGCGTTACGGGCGCCTTGCGTTATCCTTCGTATTAGGGCAAGCGGAGAATCCGCGCAAACTTTTTGTTGAATCCGCCGCCGCCGATGCGCGCAATGCGTTCTATATGTTCTATATAGCACGTCTGCCAAGTTTGCAACGCGTCGCAGCAGCAGGAGCGGAGTTACGGGCGCCTTGCGTTATCCTTCGTATTAGGGCAAGCGGAGAATCCGCGCAAACTTTTTGTTGAATCCGCCGCCGCCGATGCGCGCAATGCGTTCTATATGTTCTATATAGCACGTCTGCCAAGTTTGCAACGCGTCGCAGCAGCAGGAGCGGAGTTACGGGCGCCTTGCGTTATCCTTCGTATTAGGGCAAGCGGAGAATCCGCGCAAACTTTTTGTTGAATCCGCCGCCGCCGATGCGCGCAATGCGTTCTATATGTTCTATATAGCACGTCTGCCAAGTTTGCAACGCGTCGCAGCAGCAGGAGCGGAGTTACGGGCGCCTTGCGTTATCCTTCGTATTAGGGCAAGCGGAGAATCCGCGCAAACTTTTTGTTGAATCCGCCGCCGCCGATGCGCGCAATGCGTTCTATATGTTCTATATAGCACGTCTGCCAAGTTTGCAACGCGTCGCAGCAGCAGGAGCGGAGTTACGGGCGCCTTGCGTTATCCTTCGTATTAGGGCAAGCGGAGAATCCGCGCAAACTTTTTGTTGAATCCGCCGCCGCCGATGCGCGCAATGCGTTCTATATGTTCTATATAGCACGTCTGCCAAGTTTGCAACGCGTCGCAGCAGCAGGAGCGGAGTTACGGGCGCCTTGCGTTATCCTTCGTATTAGGGCAAGCGGAGAATCCGCGCAAACTTTTTGTTGAATCCGCCGCCGCCGATGCGCGCAATGCGTTCTATATGTTCTATATAGCACGTCTGCCAAGTTTGCAACGCGTCGCAGCAGCAGGAGCGGAGTTACGGGCGCCTTGCGTTATCCTTCGTATTATGGCAAGCGGAGAATCCGCGCAAACTTTTTGTTGAATCCGCCGCCGCCGATGCGCGCAATGCGTTCTATATGTTCTATATAGCACGTCTGCCAAGTTTGCAACGCGTCGCAGCAGCAGGAGCGGAGTTACGGGCGCCTTGCGTTATCCTTCGTATTAGGGCAAGCGGAGAATCCGCGCAAACTTTTGTTGAATCCGCCGCCGCCGATGCGCGCAATGCGTTCTATATGTTCTATATAGCACGTCTGCCAAGTTTGCAACGCGTCGCAGCAGCAGGAGCGGCGTTACGGGCGCCTTGCGTTATCCTTCGTATTAGGGCAAGCGGAGAATCCGCGCAAACTTTTTGTTGAATCCGCCGCCGCCGATGCGCGCAATGCGTTCTATATGTTCTATATAGCACGTCTGCCAAGTTTGCAACGCGTCGCAGCAGCAGGAGCGGAGTTACGTGCGCCTTGCGTTATCCTTCGTATTAGGGCAAGCGGAGAATCCGTGCAAACTTTTTGTTGAATCCGCCGCCGCCGATGCGCGCAATGCGTTCTATATGTTCTATATAGCACGTCTGCCAAGTTTGCAACGCGTCGCAGCAGCAGGAGCGGCGTTACGTGCGCCTTGCGTTATCCTTCGTATTAGGGCAAGCGGAGAATCCGTGCAAACTTTTTGTTGAATCCGCCGCCGCCGATGCGCGCAATGCGTTCTATATGTTCTATATAGCACGTCTGCCAAGTTTGCAACGCGTCGCAGCAGCAGGAGCGGAGAGTTACGTGCGCCTTGCGTTATCCTTCGTATTAGGGCAAGCGGAGAATCCGTGCAAACTTTTTGTTGAATCCGCCGCCGCCGATGCGCGCAATGCGTTCTATATGTTCTATATAGCACGTCTGCCAAGTTTGCAACGCGTCGCAGCAGCAGTAGCGGAGTTACGTGCGCCTTGCGTTATCCTTCGTATTAGGGCAAGCGGAGAATCCGTGCAAACTTTTTGTTGAATCCGTCGCCGCCGATGCGCGCAATGCGTTCTATATGTTCTATATAGCACGTCTGCCAAGTTTGCAACGCGTCGCAGCAGCAGGAGCGGAGTTACGTGCGCCTTGCGTTATCCTTCGTATTAGGGCAAGCGGAGAATCCGTGCAAACTTTTTGTTGAATCCGCCGCCGCCGATGCGCGCAATGCGTTCTATATGTACTATATAGCACGTCTGCCAAGTTTGCAACGCGTCGCAGCAGCAGGAGCGGAGTTACGTGCGCCTTGCGTTATCCTTCGTATTAGGGCAAGCGGAGAATCCGTGCAAACTTTTTGTTGAATCCGCCGCCGCCGATGCGCGCAATGCGTTCTATGTGTCCTATATAGCACGTCTGCCAAGTTTGCAACGCGTCGCAGCAGCAGGAGCGGAGTTACGTGCGCCTTGCGTTATCCTTCGTATTAGGGCAAGCGGAGAATCCGTGCAAACTTTTTGTTGAATCCGCCACCGCCGATGCGCGCAATGCGTTCTATATGTTCTATATAGCACGTCTGCCAAGTTTGCAACGCGTCGCAGCAGCAGGAGCGGAGTTACGTGCGCCTTGCGTTATCCTTCGTATTAGGGCAAGCGGAGAATCCGTGCAAACTCTTTGTTGAATCCGCCGCCGCCGATGCGCGCAATGCGTTCTATATGTTCTATATAGCACGTCTGCCAAGTTTGCAACGCGTCGCAGCAGCAGGAGCGGAGTTACGTGCGCCTTGCGTTATCCTTCGTATTAGGGCAAGCGGAGAATCCGTGCAAACTTTTTGTTGAATCCGCCGCCGCCGATGCGCGCAATGCGTTCTATATGTTCTATATAGCACGTCTGCCAAGTTTGCAACGCGTCGCAGCAGCAGGAGCGGAGTTACGTGCGCCTTGCGTTATCCTTCGTATTAGGGCAAGCGGAGAATCCGCGCAAACTTTTTGTTGAATCCGCCGCCGCCGATGCGCGCAATGCGTTCTATATGTTCTATATAGCACGTCTGCCAAGTTTGCAACGCGTCGCAGCAGCAGGAGCGGAGTTACGCGCGCCTTGCGTTATCCTTCGTATTAGGGCAAGCGGAGAATCCGCGCAAACTTTTTGTTGAATCCGCCGCCGCCGATGCGCGCAATGCGTTCTATATGTTCTATATAGCACGTCTGCCAAGTTTGCAACGCGTCGCAGCAGCAGGAGCGGAGTTACGTGCGCCTTGCGTTATCCTTCGTATTAGGGCAAGCGGAGAATCCGTGCAAACTTTTTGTTGAATCCGCCGCCGCCGATGCGCGCAATGCGTTCTATATGTTCTATATAGCACGTCTGCCAAGTTTGCAACGCGTCGCAGCAGCAGGAGCGGAGTTACGGGCGCCTTGCGTTATCCTTCGTATTAGGGCAAGCGGAGAATCCGCGCAAACTTTTTGTTGAATCCGCCGCCGCCGATGCGCGCAATGCGTTCTATATGTTCTATATAGCACGTCTGCCAAGTTTGCAACGCGTCGCAGCAGCAGGAGCGGAGTTACGGGCGCCTTGCGTTATCCTTCGTATTAGGGCAAGCGGAGAATCCGCGCAAACTTTTTGTTGAATCCGCCGCCGCCGATGCGCGCAATGCGTTCTATATGTTCTATATAGCACGTCTGCCAAGTTTGCAACGCGTCGCAGCAGCAGGAGCGGAGTTACGGGCGCCTTGCGTTATCCTTCGTATTAGGGCAAGCGGAGAATCCGCGCAAACTTTTTGTTGAATCCGCCGCCGCCGATGCGCGCAATGCGTTCTATATGTTCTATATAGCACGTCTGCCAAGTTTGCAACGCGTCGCAGCAGCAGGAGCGGAGTTACGGGCGCCTTGCGTTATCCTTCGTATTAGGGCAAGCGGAGAATCCGCGCAAACTTTTTGTTGAATCCGCCGCCGCCGATGCGCGCAATGCGTTCTATATGTTCTATATAGCACGTCTGCCAAGTTTGCAACGCGTCGCAGCAGCAGGAGCGGAGTTACGGGCGCCTTGCGTTATCCTTCGTATTAGGGCAAGCGGAGAATCCGCGCAAACTTTTTGTTGAATCCGCCGCCGCCGATGCGCGCAATGCGTTCTATATGTTCTATATAGCACGTCTGCCAAGTTTGCAACGCGTCGCAGCAGCAGGAGCGGAGTTACGGGCGCCTTGCGTTATCCTTCGTATTAGGGCAAGCGGAGAATCCGCGCAAACTTTTTGTTGAATCCGCCGCCGCCGATGCGCGCAATGCGTTCTATATGTTCTATATAGCACGTCTGCCAAGTTTGCAACGCGTCGCAGCAGCAGGAGCGGAGTTACGGGCGCCTTGCGTTATCCTTCGTATTAGGGCAAGCGGAGAATCCGCGCAAACTTTTTGTTGAATCCGCCGCCGCCGATGCGCGCAATGCGTTCTATATGTTCTATATAGCACGTCTGCCAAGTTTGCAACGCGTCGCAGCAGCAGGAGCGGAGTTACGTGCGCCTTGCGTTATCCTTCGTATTAGGGCAAGCGGAGAATCCGTGCAAACTTTTTGTTGAATCCGCCGCCGCCGATGCGCGCAATGCGTTCTATATGTTCTATATAGCACGTCTGCCAAGTTTGCAACGCGTCGCAGCAGCAGGAGCGGAGTTACGTGCGCCTTGCGTTATCCTTCGTATTAGGGCAAGCGGAGAATCCGTGCAAACTTTTTGTTGAATCCGCCGCCGCCGATGCGCGCAATGCGTTCTATATGTTCTATATAGCACGTCTGCCAAGTTTGCAACGCGTCGCAGCAGCAGGAGCGGAGTTACGTGCGCCTTGCGTTATCCTTCGTATTAGGGCAAGCGGAGAATCCGCGCAAACTTTTTGTTGAATCCGCCGCCGCCGATGCGCGCAATGCGTTCTATATGTTCTATATAGCACGTCTGCCAAGTTTGCAACGCGTCGCAGCAGCAGGAGCGGAGTTACGGGCGCCTTGCGTTATCCTTCGTATTAGGGCAAGCGGAGAATCCGCGCAAACTTTTTGTTGAATCCGCCGCCGCCGATGCGCGCAATGCGTTCTATATGTTCTATATAGCACGTCTGCCAAGTTTGCAACGCGTCGCAGCAGCAGGAGCGGAGTTACGGGCGCCTTGCGTTATCCTTCGTATTAGGGCAAGCGGAGAATCCGCGCAAACTTTTTGTTGAATCCGCCGCCGCCGATGCGCGCAATGCGTTCTATATGTTCTATATAGCACGTCTGCCAAGTTTGCAACGCGTCGCAGCAGCAGGAGCGGAGTTACGGGCGCCTTGCGTTATCCTTCGTATTAGGGCAAGCGGAGAATCCGCGCAAACTTTTTGTTGAATCCGCCGCCGCCGATGCGCGCAATGCGTTCTATATGTTCTATATAGCACGTCTGCCAAGTTTGCAACGCGTCGCAGCAGCAGGAGCGGAGTTACGGGCGCCTTGCGTTATCCTTCGTATTAGGGCAAGCGGAGAATCCGCGCAAACTTTTTGTTGAATCCGCCGCCGCCGATGCGCGCAATGCGTTCTATATGTTCTATATAGCACGTCTGCCAAGTTTGCAACGCGTCGCAGCAGCAGGAGCGGAGTTACGGGCGCCTTGCGTTATCCTTCGTATTAGGGCAAGCGGAGAATCCGCGCAAACTTTTTGTTGAATCCGCCGCCGCCGATGCGCGCAATGCGTTCTATATGTTCTATATAGCACGTCTGCCAAGTTTGCAACGCGTCGCAGCAGCAGGAGCGGAGTTACGGGCGCCTTGCGTTATCCTTCGTATTAGGGCAAGCGGAGAATCCGCGCAAACTTTTTGTTGAATCCGCCGCCGCCGATGCGCGCAATGCGTTCTATATGTTCTATATAGCACGTCTGCCAAGTTTGCAACGCGTCGCAGCAGCAGGAGCGGAGTTACGGGCGCCTTGCGTTATCCTTCGTATTAGGGCAAGCGGAGAATCCGCGCAAACTTTTTGTTGAATCCGCCGCCGCCGATGCGCGCAATGCGTTCTATATGTTCTATATAGCACGTCTGCCAAGTTTGCAACGCGTCGCAGCAGCAGGAGCGGAGTTACGGGCGCCTTGCGTTATCCTTCGTATTAGGGCAAGCGGAGAATCCGCGCAAACTTTTTGTTGAATCCGCCGCCGCCGATGCGCGCAATGCGTTCTATATGTTCTATATAGCACGTCTGCCAAGTTTGCAACGCGTCGCAGCAGCAGGAGCGGAGTTACGGGCGCCTTGCGTTATCCTTCGTATTAGGGCAAGCGGAGAATCCGCGCAAACTTTTTGTTGAATCCGCCGCCGCCGATGCGCGCAATGCGTTCTATATGTTCTATATAGCACGTCTGCCAAGTTTGCAACGCGTCGCAGCAGCAGGAGCGGAGTTACGGGCGCCTTGCGTTATCCTTCGTATTAGGGCAAGCGGAGAATCCGCGCAAACTTTTTGTTGAATCCGCCGCCGCCGATGCGCGCAATGCGTTCTATATGTTCTATATAGCACGTCTGCCAAGTTTGCAACGCGTCGCAGCAGCAGGAGCGGAGTTACGTGCGCCTTGCGTTATCCTTCGTATTAGGGCAAGCGGAGAATCCGTGCAAACTTTTTGTTGAATCCGCCGCCGCCGATGCGCGCAATGCGTTCTATATGTTCTATATAGCACGTCTGCCAAGTTTGCAACGCGTCGCAGCAGCAGGAGCGGAGTTACGTGCGCCTTGCGTTATCCTTCGTATTAGGGCAAGCGGAGAATCCGTGCAAACTTTTTGTTGAATCCGCCGCCGCCGATGCGCGCAATGCGTTCTATATGTTCTATATAGCACGTCTGCCAAGTTTGCAACGCGTCGCAGCAGCAGGAGCGGGAGTTACGTGCGCCTTGCGTTATCCTTCGTATTAGGGCAAGCGGAGAATCCGTGCAAACTTTTTGTTGAATCCGCCGCCGCCGATGCGCGAAATGCGTTCTATATGTTCTATATAGCACGTCTGCCAAGTTTGCAACGCGTCGCAGCAGCAGGAGCGGAGTTACGTGCGCCTTGCGTTATCCTTCGTATTAGGGCAAGCGGAGAATCCGTGCAAACTTTTTGTTGAATCCGCCGCCGCCGATGCGCGCAATGCGTTCTATATGTTCTATATAGCACGTCTGCCAAGTTTGCAACGCGTCGCAGCAGCAGGAGCGGAGTTACGTGCGCCTTGCGTTATCCTTCGTATTAGGGCAAGCGGAGAATCCGTGCAAACTTTTTGTTGAATCCGCCGCCGCCGATGAGCGCAATGCGTTCTATATGTTCTATATAGCACGTCTGCCAAGTTTGCAACGCGTCGCAGCAGCAGGAGCGGAGTTACGTGCGCCTTGCGTTATCCTTCGTATTAGGGCAAGCGGAGAATCCGTGCAAACTTTTTGTTGAATCCGCCGCCGCCGATGCGCGCAATGCGTTCTATATGTTCTATATAGCACGTCTGCCAAGTTTGCAACGCGTCGCAGCAGCAGGAGCGGAGTTACGTGCGCCTTGCGTTATCCTTCGTATTAGGGCAAGCGGAGAATCCGTGCAAACTTTTTGTTGAATCCGCCGCCGCCGATGCGCGCAATGCGTTCTATATGTTCTATATAGCACGTCTGCCAAGTTTGCAACGCGTCGCAGCAGCAGGAGCGGAGTTACGTGCGCCTTGCGTTATCCTTCGTATTAGGGCCAGCGGAGAATCCGTGCAAACTTTTTGTTGAATCCGCCGCCGCCGATGCGCGCAATGCGTTCTATATGTTCTATATAGCACGTCTGCCAAGTTTGCAACGCGTCGCAGCAGCAGGAGCGGAGTTACGTGCGCCTTGCGTTATCCTTCGTATTAGGGCAAGCGGAGAATCCGTGCAAACTTTTTGTTGAATCCGCCGCCGCCGATGCGCGCAATGCGTTCTATATGTTCTATATAGCACGTCTGCCAAGTTTGCAACGCGTCGCAGCAGCAGGAGCGGAGTTACGTGCGCCTTGCGTTATCCTTCGTATTAGGGCAAGCGGAGAATCCGCGCAAACTTTTTGTTGAATCCGCCGCCGCCGATGCGCGCAATGCGTTCTATATGTTCTATATAGCACGTCTGCCAAGTTTGCAACGCGTCGCAGCAGCAGGAGCGGAGTTACGTGCGCCTTGCGTTATCCTTCGTATTAGGGCAAGCGGAGAATCCGTGCAAACTTTTTGTTGAATCCGCCGCCGCCGATGCGCGCAATGCGTTCTATATGTTCTATATAGCACGTCTGCCAAGTTTGCAACGCGTCGCAGCAGCAGGAGCGGAGTTACGTGCGCCTTGCGTTATCCTTCGTATTAGGGCAAGCGGAGAATCCGTGCAAACTTTTTGTTGAATCCGCCGCCGCCGATGCGCGCAATGCGTTCTATATGTTCTATATAGCACGTCTGCCAAGTTTGCAACGCGTCGCAGCAGCAGGAGCGGAGTTACGTGCGCCTTGCGTTATCCTTCGTATTAGGGCCAGCGGAGAATCCGTGCAAACTTTTTGTTGAATCCGCCGCCGCCGATGCGCGCAATGCGTTCTATATGTTCTATATAGCACGTCTGCCAAGTTTGCAACGCGCGCAGCAGCAGGAGCGGAGTTACGTGCGCCTTGCGTTATCCTTCGTATTAGGGCAAGCGGAGAATCCGTGCAAACTTTTTGTTGAATCCGCCGCCGCCGATGCGCGCAGTGCGTTCTATATGTTCTATATAGCACGTCTGCCAAGTTTGCAACGCGTCGCAGCAGCAGGAGCGGGTTACGTGCGCCTTGCGTTATCCTTCGTATTAGGGCAAGCGGAGAATCCGTGCAAACTTTTTGTTGAATCCGCCGCCGCCGATGCGCGCAATGCGTTCTATATGTTCTATATAGCACGTCTGCCAAGTTTGCAACGCGTCGCAGCAGCAGGAGCGGAGTTACGTGCGCCTTGCGTTATCCTTCGTATTAGGGCAAGCGGAGAATCCGCGCAAACTTTTTGTTGAATCCGCCGCCGCCGATGCGCGCAATGCGTTCTATATGTTCTATATAGCACGTCTGCCAAGTTTGC